>JANSTT010008957.1:0-25941 GCA_026745375.1 Platyura marginata | reverse complement strand
CGCATGTCATTTCAACTGCGTCAAGTATAGTTATAGCGTAGCACTATATCGTACATGTGGACAGAATCAGCGTACTGTTCTATAATAGTCGTAATAAAAGCACTTTTATTAAGATTTTTAAGATTTCTGTTCATATTGAAAAATTATTGCTAGCTTCACTCGCCAATTATATAAATCTTTCTATACCCCTTCCTATTAGATCCGTAGATCAAAACAAATATCGTTGATAGTTTTTTTGAGTTTTTTTTTTAAAAAAAACCCTAATCAACCTAGGTTGTGACTCTGAGTCACATTGTATTTTTAAAAATTTGCAATTCTTTTATAATAATTTATTGAATAAATTTAGTAGAATGTAGAATAATGTAGTAAAATAGACCAATAATAGTTTCCGTTGACATAAATTTACGTAAATTTCTCACTAAGTGAAATATCGTGATTTTTTGTTTATTAATAAAATAACGTGGGTTGATTAGGGTTAATGTGCACGGTGTAACGACACTGGATCCGTTATTTCGTCTTTCTATGTAAAATTCTTAAAAGAAATTTAAGAAATTTTTAATTTAATTTATTTGAAATATATTAATATGGCGGGAGACAAAAACCGATTACCTGTTGTAGGGCTAGGATAAGTCAGTAAATATATAAATGGTCCCAATACTTAATTATTAATATTTGAGAGGATTTTAAGTTTTATATTTTATAATGTACCTTAGGTATAGCCTTATAATAATAATAAATATATGTAGTCATACAAGTCACCAATATTAATAATAAATATATGGAGTCATACAAATATTCAAAAATAAACCTACGTGTAACTGACCATAGTTAACAATAATAAATAAGTACAACTGAATGCATATCAATATGCAAGATAACTGACCACGGGTAACATAAAATGATAGTAAATAAGTTCAATGAGTAAGTTCAATGGCTGATTTACTATTTTACGTCTATTTACGGATTTGTAATCAATTATGTTTAATTTCAGATGCAATAATTTATTTAATTGCATTTTTGATAATTAAGAGTAGGAATTAAACAGTGAGGGAAATGAAATAGCGAGAAAAGTCTCGGGCCTAGACACATGAAATTGAGAAAATATTTGCAGAATGACCCATGTAATTATTTGTGTTTTAAAGCAGAGATTTAAATTCGGTTATGACTAAACAAAAGAATACAAAAAGAATTTAAATTGACCCACTAACTTAGATTGGGGCACAAAAAATGCTGCTACATATTAAACCAATGGAATCGCCGTCGCCCATGTCCGACGTGTTTATATACGGTATTTTTTGTAAGTCGGCATATGCCGACGTGTCCCAATTTGACCTATTCGTAGTTTCGGCCTATGCCGATGTGTCCGCGAAAGGGTTAAGTAAGACGGTCGAAATACAGACTGTTACAAAGACCAGCAAACCTTAAATAAATTTAAAAAAAATAAAACTCCATTACTAAATATTTACTGCTTATTTTTTTGAAAAGAAAATGAAAATGGATAGGACATTAAAAAGTTTTTTTCAAAATGGAGTCGGATACTAAATTTAAGTACATTTAAGAACAAATTAATAAAAACAATAAATTTTTGATAGAAAATATTTTTTAAAAAAAAATTGTTATTTTTTATTTTGTATTTATGTTAACCATTCCCATAAGGTCCCCCCCCCTTAAATGAGCGATGGAGTACTATCTTGAAGAACATCACATAGAAGACATTCTACAAACCCACACATACATGGAAAAATCACACCATAGCCTCAACTGGAATTAAAGAAAGTATCTCCAAAGGGTCCAGAGATCTACAGTCTCCCCAGAATAATATATAAAAAATGTGCGGAAAATGGATCCAGGTTGATTAAAAAAGATGGTGCACAATATATTTATAGGGTCCTAGCCAAAAATATATATTGGACCCTAAACATCATCATCATCTGGTCCTTTACTCCGAGACAAGGAAGCATAGGGCATCAACAGAAACCCGCCACCGCACTGTGTTTGTTGCTAAAGCCTTCTCATCAAACCACTTCTTCCCTGTCGCTTTAGGATCATCGCCACATAGCTTTGGGTCATCCTCGTCTACGAGACCCCTGTGAATTCCAATCGAACACTAAACAACCCCTACCAAAAATCTCGAACACGTAGATGTCTGAAATAGATTTTATTTTTCTTGTCTCTGTGTGTAGTAGTCCCATACTATAAATCCAATTGGATTTGGATTAATTCTGACTATCAATAAATCAATGTTAAATGCGGCCCTGTATAAAATACATGAGTTACTGGAAAAGCTGGTTGCCAATCGTTGCTATAGAAATATTAACCCTGAAGACAAATAAGAAAATAAATTGAAACGCGAACGAACGAACGAACAAAAAAAGGCAAATATGGAGAATTTAAAATTTCATAAAAATGAAAATCGAAAAGGTTTTTTTTCTCTGCTTTAAAATTAAATAACAACCACAAGCCCAACAGCTAGAAAAACTCCGGCTATTTACTTGGAAAGCAAAAAGGTCAACTAAAAAAAAAAAATTACACAATATGTAGAGGAGAGGAAAATTCTGCAAATTCTACTATTAGAAATAAGAAAAGATTATTTGGCGAAGCTTTTTCTTTTAAAACAAAAAAAAAACTTAGAAACTCTTGTTTTTGTTCAACAAATAGTGGACATTCCAAAAACTGATTCAATTCTATATCTCTCTATTCTATAATCGAATATTTGGCTGCTAGCTGACCTCAGTAGTTCACCTACCTTTATAGGTAAAATACTAAAGCTTATAAAGAAAATGATAAATGATAAAATAGTTGTTCGGCGAAAAAAACCAGCTTAAAGAATCGTCATTTACGCTCAATCGGAGCTGCAGAACTTTTCAATATATTAACAAATCCATAACTCCCATAATATATTTGGAAGTTTTACAGAAAATATTCACTGATTTTTAAAATTTTCCAGGAGAGAGAAAAAACTAAATATTTTTACAAAGCTTTTCGTTGAAGAGGACATTTAAAAAGCGGCGAGAAAGTATATTTTTTCGTGAAATTTAGTAAAATAGTGTTGCCAGATAGTGTAAAATATCCCAAATTATCAGATTTCATAAAAAAGCCATTTTTGAATGATGTTAGGGCCTTTTGACAAATAACTATCGATATGTAGAACATCCTGGACATGAGTTTTATGATTTAAATTTAGTTACTGATTTTTAAAACAATCAAAAAATTTACTACAAAAGTGATTTTTACTACACTATGATTGGACAGTTTATTGAATTCTTAGGAATATCCATTCAAAAATTCTAACTTTTTAAGTCTTGTAGTAATTTATACCTTTTTTAACCCATTTAACGCGGTGTCGGCCCCCTTATGAGGTGAAACTAGTCCTAAAATATAAGATTTTCTTTTTAATTTTTAAAAACAAAAATAGAAATTTATGTTCAACAAATTGCACCGTTTTTTATACAAATTTCACCCAGTTTCCCCTACAAAATTAGCTTGTAAATTTAGAATTTTTCCAAAATTTAATTAAAATACAATAAACTAATCAATACAAAAAAAAATTTCATCAAAAACCAGCCTTTAAAAAAAATCGCATCGCATTGACCTGAACAATTTTGAAAATTTCCATCAATTAGGAAAAGTCATATAAAAAAAATCAAACTGCAATTGACCGCGCACTGTCTTAAAGAGTATTGAAATGGATGAAATTAAATTATATTTAATAAAATCGGCCATGAACTATGAGATAATGAAAAAATATTGCTTCATTTTTGGGGTACACCCCCACTCGAATTGGAATTTAATTTTCTAATTTATGTTATGTACAATTGTACACGTAGGTACCATCTGTAGAAAATTACTTTTTCTTCAAATAATAATATTGAATATAAGAAAAGCAATTTCTTTGCTCAATCAATTTTCACTTAAGGTCTACATACAAAACCCCCTTTCCCCTCCCTCCGCCCATCTCTAACTTATACATAATTTGTGTATGTACTTAGGTACTATTCTTATGTAAGGTGTATCCATACATTATATAAGGTATATATGTATATATGTATGTATGTATGTATGTATGTATGTATGTACTTTTCATCAAGCACTTTATAAATCAAAATATCTGTTTGATCTGTATTTCGAGATTTGTGTCTTTGAGAAGTAGCAAATATTTGGTTAGTAAGAAGATTCTCTTCAATATACGAGTAACTGATTTTCCTTTCTGTTTGTTACATACAATACATACATATATATATATATGTATATACAGACACTATACCAACGGTAGGTAGATATTCATAATATTCACGACGACGAATATGGCTTCGTCATGTAAACATTAATTTACTATAATGACAGTCTAAATTTGAAGAAAAAAGTGTCGTTAAAAAAAAATTCTATGTAAAAAAAGGATGCTAAAAAGTAAAAGTTGCTTCCACCACACACCAAGGAAAAATACAAAAATTCTCTACATATAATGATTGGTGATAAAAAATTTACAAATTTCGTATGAGGTGGGGTGTGGGGTTGGGGTAATATTTTATTCATTACAACAAAGAATGAAAAACTTCTAAATTCTTCTTAGATTTTAATTTAAGTATTTCCAAATTCATATAAAGAAATGTTAGATAGTACAGATAAGGGTTAATGCATAGATAGTACAGATAAGGGTTAATATGGCAATTTAAAAATATTAGTCCATTTTTAAGGAGTGCAGATACCAAAAAATGATGGTTGAGCTGGGACTTAGCTGAGACTTGCTCGTTGCGCCCATATTTTATGTAAAAAAAGTTCTCACCCCAATGCATTTTTGAATTTTTCGTGACGAACATGTTTTTTCCTCGAATAGTTCAAATTCGTAAAGAAAAATGCAAAATCGACTTTTTTTTTTTGAAAATTGTTTTCATGTTTTCAAAAATTCAAGTTCTTAACTCAATTCCTTATTTTTTAATAATCATGTTTAAATGCGAACTTCGTGACGAACATGTTTTATTGTCGAATAGTTCAAATTCGTGAAGAAAAACGCAAAAGCCATTTTTTTTAAAGAAAATTATTTTCAAGTCCTTAGCTCAATTCGCTATTATTAAATAATCATGTTTAAACATGTTTAAATGCGAACTTCGTGACGAACATGTTTTTTTCTCGAAAAGTTCAAATTCGTGAAGAAAAACGCAAAAACTATTATTTTCAAATCCCTAACTCCATTCCTTATTTTTGAATAATCATGTTTAAATGCGAACCTCGTGAGTCGTGACAAACATGTTTCTGTTCCTTCTTTTTTGTTTGTTCCAAAAACTTCAAATTTGTGTGGAAGCAAAATATTACACTACCAACTCATATATTATAAAAAAAAAAAATGAAAATAAAATGAAAATCAACGAAAAAAAAAAAAAAAAACAAAAAAGACCTGAAACTTTTCAAAGTGCACCTATCCGTGCTTGTATAATTAATTTAAACGGAAAGTCACGGAAGAAAATGTTAGTCGACAGCTATTTAATAGGTGCAGGCACGTAGGTGTTTGTAGTGCAATGTTAAAAGAATTTTTCTTCTGGTGTAGTCAGTAGTAAATAAAATTATCTACTTATAGGATATATATGTATGTATGTATGTACAGTACATACATATATGTATAGGGGGAATGTGTTTGTTATATGTATAAATATAGGATTTGGGTTAGTTAATAAAGGAGAAACGATAATAATCGATATTGTGGAAAAATTTGCAAAACTTTTCCAACTCAATCATTATGGATGTCAGATTAAAACTTTATATGCGTATGTCAGGATTACTTATTGATGAGTAAGGTATTTTTTGTACATATATACATAGATACTAACGTATATCTAATATATAATCATCTATACATATAAGCCTGGATATATTATGTTATACATACATATGCATGTACCTACCTACCTACCTACATATATTTATTTAGAAATAAATCAAAAAATGTATATTTATTTATTCACATGAAGAATCCTTGTAAGAAAAGGAACAACATAAAAGCATCATAAAATTATTCGATTTTATATCTTGAACGGATATAATATAAATGTTTTATTATGATTTATTCACTTCCTTTGAATTTAAATATAGAAATCTAGATATTGTACGTCATAAAGCTTATTTTTTGTATACATATATATATATATATATTTATAAGGTGAGACCACATCACAAATAAAATATTTGATCCTTCACTCAATTTCAGATGAAGCAATTTTTTATTTTCCAATAAAATTTTTTATTATAAATCTTTTTAAAATACCTACACATATACATAATCTATAATATTCCTTTCTATATATAAGAATTTTAAAAGTCACTATAAAATACTCAATTCAAGATTTTTATTCATTTTTTTTTTTAATACAATAAATTTATGACCCCTCCAACACCCTACACTCCTACAGTCCTACACCATCAGAGACTTCTTATAATTCAGCCAAAATTAGCTGAAATCCAAGATGGCCAATCAAAATGGAAAATAATTTTTAATTACATTTAACATTTTCCATACATTCAATTCTCCATATACATACACGAAAGTAAAACAATTATGGATTGTACAGTACAGTAGCTACTTACGGATATTATTAATTCACATTTTTTTGTTTTTGTTTTTACACATTTTTTTTATTTTTTTTTTTTTAATTGCACAATTTTAACACAAACCACCCGAACATGACAGAAATAACTTTCATATCCATTTTTAAGCATTACATAAAATGATGGCGTCACGTGAAAAATATCCCGTCACGTGGGTTTTTTGAAAACAGCAACTAAAACACCATATTGGATTTTTTTTAAAGGTAATTTTTACTCTCACTGCTGGTATATTAAACATAAAATGGAAGCTTTTTCTTTATTATTATAATGGCAGTAAAAAATTCATTTTTGGTTAATTAAAAAAAAAGCTCAAAGTTTGTCATCAAAAAATTAGCAATGGCCGATCATAGATCTATTATACTAATAGATTGTACATATATTTGATCATTTTTATATGAAGTGGGTTTCTGCATAGATCTATAATACTAGTGGATTGTTATATTTGTGATTATTTTTTGTATGATGTGGGTTTCTGCCAAGAGTAACCATTTTGATTTGAATTCCAAGATGTCCAGTAGTAGTAATCAATACAATATTTGCTTTTCCTAATTATTTTTGAAATTGAATTATTATTATTTCAGAAAGTGATTGAATAAAAAGTGAAGAAAAAAAGATTAAATAATTTTTGGCGATAATTTGGAGCCTGATAAAGGAATTGGCAAAACATTTTAAAAATCAACTTTGTTTAATTTTTTTGGTTCGAGCAAACAAATTGCATTTTTGATAAACGTAATGACGATTTGAATTCGATTTGTAGACTATCGACAATCCACTAGTAAAATAGATCTTTGTGGCCGATTTGATATTTTTTTTAAAAATCACTGGTGTAAAAGTGGTGGTCATAAATTTTCTAAAATTCCGTCAATTTAAAAACAGTTCGCTCACAAGTGGTAAGAAAAAATTGCACCACACATGACCTGACCAGGGTTGTTAAAGTAACAAAGGATCGATAAAATACCTAATTTGTTACTGGTAACAAATCATCATCGGTGCACCACAGCCCGGGCGGGCCTTGGCCTACTCTAACAGGCGCCTCCATGCTTGGGGATCGCCTACCTCTTCGACCCAGTTACATATACGTCTTCTCTTGCATCTCCTGTGCCGCAGTCTGTTTACCGTTTTTTTGGTCTTTCTTGTCTTCGTACGCTACCTGGGTTTGCTCTCCAACATCTTTTGACTGTGTTTTCTTCATCTATTCGTATTATGTCGCCTGTCCACCATATGCGCGCTAGCTTAATGGATTTGTTGGCGTTGGTAACAAATACATGTAGCAAATGTCAAAATGTATTTGTTACCAACATTGATACCGATGTTTCAATGATTCTCTTCAATTCGCCAATCTGAACTATTTCGGAACAATTCTGAATATGAGATTAGTTTATGTATCTATCAAACTAAATTAGACGGAATCGTATTAGTTTGCTACATTTTTTACATTTGTTACATTTGCTACATTGTTTACATTTTTTACATTTGTTACATTTTTTACATTTGTTACACTTTTTACCAGTTTATTACCAAAAATGTAAAAAAAAATCAAAAACAAGTATTCCTTTAACAACCTTGCACACGACCGGATAATGCATTACCGAAAATAATTAATTAGAAAGCTTTTAAAGTAAATATTCTAAAAGTTCAAGTGAATATAACTGTACCGGCAACTAACTAATTATAAATTGATGAGACATTCAAATTAGCAGTTTAATTTATAATCCAAAAAAAAAAGGAAGAAGAAATTACATCTACAAATATGTACCTACCATCTCACAAACAAATTAATTATTTATACGAAACAACCACATTCAGATTTGTTTTTTTTTATTATTTTTCAAATTCTTAATTCAATCCGTAAATTATTTTCAATTAAAGTTAATTATTCAACATAAATTTATGTAGAGATTGAGAAAGAGTGAGTCAAGTTTTCAAATAAATTTAAATTACACTGAATGAACATTAACAAAATTGTAGAAAGTTTTATAGAAAACTTTGATTCTTTTTTTGCGGTATGCAATTTTCTACACAAACATACTTTTAACATTTCATTAAATAATTTGTTGTTCTCTTGTTTTCCAAATATAAGAACTGACCGTGCGCTCCCGTCTCTATGTGTCTAATTAAGAAAAGTCTTAAATTATAAATTCTACTTTGACGAGAGAAAGATAACTATATTTACATAAAATTGAATTAAAGTTTAAAAGTGGAAGCGGAAAGTCCTCTTAATAATTTAAGACTTTTGTTATGTGTACTTAATGAAAAAAAAATTCAGACCCTGCAAATATTTATTTACTTATTTCAATTTTAATGTTAGCATCTGGTCTCAATTGAATTACAAACATCCTAGAAACTCTAGTTATCTATAATCCCGTATGTAAATACAGTGAAACCTGTCTAAGACGGAACGGACAGTCTTTTTGTCATATTTTATATCTGTTTTTTTTGTTTAATACATATTTTGACGTTTCATTTCTTTACTGGATATTTTTTAATCATTTTTTTTTTGTTGGGTAAATTTTAATCATAAAAAAATGGCAACAAATCTAATTTTGCAGCAATAAAAAAGTATCGCATTAAATTTGGTCAAGTTTGTTGTGGTAAAACAGCGGATGTCTCTGTCAGCAGAAAGTTGACGTTTGGGAAAAAAGGATCGCAATAGTAATTGAGGGATATGAGGCTAAAAACACAGCAAACGGAGATGAATGAATTATTATTATTAGCTCTGTGTAAGACGGAAACCTGTTAAAGACGGAATAATTTTCCGGTCCCTTGAGTTTCCGTCTTAGACAGGTTTCACTGTAGTAGAAAAACGTTAGATCTAATATGCGAAGTAACCAGTAACTTAATCAAACAAATTTCAACACAAAAATAAAAATAAAGTAAAAAATAAGATGCATGAAAAATTAGACTCTCCATTAAAGTAATAATTAAAGAAAATTAAGAATTAAAGAAAATTAGAAATTTAGCGCCCCCCTCCTGAAAATGTCAGCAGTCCAATCATCCCTGGCATCAATTCGAATTGTATTCCACAAGCTGATCCCATAAACAAAAAAAGAATAAGCCATTTCAGTGGTATTATGCTCTCGTATAGTGTAAGTGCCTTGTCCTTTCTGATGAGACGAATTCTATCTAACTTTTCAAATATTCTGGGTCTGGCATTTTTTTTCGTAATTTTGTATACTAAAGATAAGCAGCAGATATCAAGGTAGGTCAGAAAAGTCATGTTCTACAATAGAATATCTGAGCAAATAATGGTCCTTCGAGCCGGATATTAAATATTCACAGAATATACACACCTAAATTATATCAATGTGGTTTATTTGGATTTCACATTCAATTTAAAGAATTCCAATTCACATTAACTTGTATGCCGTCGGTCCCGTCCGTTACTACTGGTACATGGAACAGAGTCACAGTTCAATTTCAAGAAAGTTTTAAATTAGCTTTTTCTTAGCTATCTATTTTTGTGAAATTCTTCTTTTTTTTGTAGAAAGGAAAAATCTGAAATAACTATTTGAACTATCGTATTCCTCCCCACATCAAAGAAATGAAATTTAATTTTAAATTTTTCTTTAATTTAAATTCGTATATGTGTGTGTATGTATGTATGAAGTATAGGTACACCTACTATGTATATTATACTCAAAAGAACCACATCATTAAATTGGTATTCATTAAAAATATATAATATAGAAAGTCTTTTATGTATATGTATACGTCCGTATATATATATATATATATATATATATATATATATAATGTTTTCCCTTCCATTCAATTCAATCAATATCTCATTTTAAAGCAACAGATTATAGATTATGCTGAGATTAAAATTCCTCTGACAGAAACAATACCGTTCATACGATATACCAATAACTCCTTCATTTCATTCTTGAAGACAACCCTCTTGACTGGTTCTCAACCGCAAAATTTCCAATTTAAAATCAATTTTGTGTTCGTTACACGTCCATATTACAACAATTTTAGAAAATTTATGGGTGAAAAAGTTAGGATATGGGAAAGTCTTAAGGGACTATATAATCCCAATTGATTATAATGATTAAGATAATTTTACGATATATTGTAAAACAAGAAGATTGCAAGGAATTTAAGCTAAGACTTGTAAACGGTAGAGCCTCGGTTGGTATTTTTCCTTTTTTTTTCCTTTTATTATGAAGTTTATAATTTAAAAGCAAATATTTTTATGTTAATAAAGAAAAATTTCTTGATCACAGTGTGGTTGCAAAATGTACCTACTGCTGGGAAAATTTGACAATTTTTTCTGGGAAAAAATATTTAATTTTCTATCTCTTGGTTAACCAAGAAAATTTCACTCTTTCTATCTGCTTAAACTCATCTTTTCTGTTCTATATACGATACAATAGAATGAAGTAAGGGAAGGGAACTTTAAATGTAAGTATCATAGATATTTATGGTGTGGTATTTATGGGAAAGGTAGACTCTAGAAGACAGACAGTGTAATTGCTTTGCATCAATTGATCGACAGAAAAAGAGTCGAAAACTGCGTTCCTCACTTCCTGTCAAGATCTTGTAAAAATTTACTTATGGAAAAAAATATCTAGGTGCTCAGATTCGATGTGAGTTATGGTAATTCCTCATTTTGCAGAAATCAGAACGACTTTGTTCGAGTCTATTTTGTCTGTAAAACAAAGAAATATTGAGTAAATTGAATACAAATGATTAAAAACTGTAAAAATGACATAAAATTGATTGCAGCGCCATAACGGTAGATCGTGAAACTTTTTAGTCTATCAGTGAAATCTTGAATTTTTTATTCTCCATCATTTTTGTTATGAGTACTTTTTCCGTAATTCAAATATTTTACGAGTAAATGATTGAAAAACCCTGAAAATTATCTAAAATTGATTGCAGCGCCATAACGGTATGTCGTGAAACTATTTTGTCTATGAATAAAATCATCATTTTTGTGTTCTCTATCATTTTTGTCATATTCATTTTTTCCGTAAACCAAATATTTATTGAGTAAATGATTAAAACCCTAGAAATTACATAAAATTGATTGCAGCGCCATAACGGTATGTCGTAGAACTTTCTGGTCTATAAAAGAAATCTTCATTTTTATATTCTCTATAATTGTTGTTATATCCATATTTCTACATTCCGACTATCTTTTGAGTAAATGTAAATGGTTTATATCAAAATAAGGTGGACACTGCACCACATCCTCCCCTATATTTTTTCCGATTTACTCCAAAAATAATAGAGATCTTACTCTAGGTCTACAAGATAAACTGTAAAAATCTCTAGTTTTCTAGCTTTAGCCGTTTAGCCGGAACCGTGATCACCGACAGACGGATGGACGAACGGACAGACGGATGGACGGACTAATGAACGGACGGACGGACGGATATCCATATTTTAACTTAGAATTTCACGAGAAAAAAAATGGTGTTAACATTTGTTTTCTACGATGAGTATTAAGGGGCGTTACAAACTCCATACCAAAGTTATAATACCCTTCGATTAACATCATACGGGTTTAAAGAGGAGGTAAACTGGAATCTTTCCCATAAGGATCTATGATTAGAAATATTTATTCCTCGTAGAGAATGCATCACAATCATTCAGATAGCATTTATTCTAGATATAATTGATAGAAATTCTAAGTAACGAATTCGTTTATTATCTACTCTGAAACAGTCACAATGCTTCTTGTCCTTTATTCTACAGGACAAGCCTACTCCTTTAACAGGCTATAACTCAATTACTGGACATGAACCTAACCATATAATTTGGAATTCGATGTTATGTTAATTTCAAATGTTGACTTGTGGACTTCGCCACAAGGGATACTCACACATCAAATTAATGTTGATAGTAAATTCAATGAAGTCTTTTGTGAAAATGAAACTTCATTGCAAAATAAATGGAGTTGGATATGTTTTTTTTTCTCCAAATATAGGGGATGCAACTACGTGCAACTATTTATCGTTTTTTTTTTGTTTGTACATATTTAAAATTGTGTTTGGCTTGCTGCGAGTTGAAACTGTCGGTACTTTATTGCACGTTACAAAATAAATTACAAAAGAAAAACTTCAAATTTACTCCTTCGCTCCAAAAATAAAAATAAAAAAATTCATTGGAAATTGCAATTAAAAAAATCCAATAAATAAAATTGTTCCGCCTGTATACTCCCGTGGAAAATATTACTGTGCATGCTATGCGCCGCATGATATCCCATAGGAACAAAGGGAATGGATAGAAAATGTGTAATTGCAACCCTTCAAAATTAACTGAACGTGCTCAAGTATTAATTTACTCATAAAACTAAGTACCACTAATTCATTTCTCAATAAACTTCACTCATTCTACATAATATGGTAGAATATCAAGTGTTCTATGTTCTATGCTTGTTATAACTGATGACAACGGCAATGAATCAATACACAATGGAAGACCAAAGAAGAACAGTCCCACTAAACAATACTGGGGGCTGGTGTTAAATATTGAAATCCGTTTTCATTTCATTTTACAAGAAAAGACATTGGTTTTCCTGTCATTCAAGTAAATATAGAATTTGTTGAAATCTATGTAATGTAATGTCTTCCAAGAATATTTTAGTATAATGGCTATTAGCTATTCATATCACGTACATATATGCCTTCTGGATGGAAGACGTACAAGGAAGGATTGTACATTGTGCATTCCATATGTGAAATCGTACTGAAAGAATGAATTATATGAAAATGTTTTTCTCTTTTTCTACAATAAATGAATGACAATGTTAGATCATGAACAAAATAAGCTTTTCCAACTAAAATAATGCCGAATATGCTTGTGATGTTTTTAAGAGTTTTGTGTTTTTAATAAATTTTCTTAAAGATTACGAACAAGTCCAAAAAAAACCAATAGGGGGAGGGGTGGGAGTATGTGGAATGAGTTGCCCTACTCCCACCCAATACATTTCTGGTCAATTTTAAATTGTTGATTTTGTATGGAAAAAAACATTTTTACACTTCCAGTCGTCATAATTATGAGAGGGGGAGGGGTACACTTTTCGGATTATTTTTAAAAACTCCCCATATGTATTGCCTACAAAATACCACATGGAGTTATTTCCGATTTAATCCTTCCTTTTTTTTTAAAAAATCATTTAAATGAAAAATACACCTACGTTTTTGTATCAAATCAACAAAATAAAATTGACCACCCTCTTTAAGGGGGAGTCGCCGAAAACATTTGTAACCAAAAATGTGTTGGGAGGCAGTAGGGCAACTTATCCCCCCTACCCATAGTCCATTTATTTGTAAACATGTCCAAGTGATTTGTACAGAATTTCACACATTTAGTATGAAACACAAGAAAACAGCCTAAATAGAAAACAAAAATTGAAAAATTATTTTGAAAAATTTCAAAAAAAATACTAAACAACCCGATAGACCCACACATCTATACATCGTCGGATTCATTCATTCCTCAACTTTAATTTGCAGGTAGTCTTGTGGTCAAACTCCAACTGCTCGATTTTTAAAAAAATCTTTAACTGGTATCATTTGTTTTTCAACCAATTTTCTATCGAAATGTTCCACCCTAATGATCGCCAGTCGGCAAAATATTTTTTTTTTGATCGATATTCAACGCAACTAACTGGAAAAAATAGTTTTCCAAACAATGCTCTCATAGTATAGGGGATAAGATTTTTTTTTGGAATGTCTAGTGAAAATTTACAGAAAAATTGAGAAAATCTGAGCAAACAATTTTTGTTTTTTGCCGAATCCCATAATTTTTATCTTATTGGTGAACATTTCAAGTGATTTGGATAGAATTTCCCATTTCTTTCTACACATTTACTATGGAACGCCTAAAAACCGCTTAAATTCGGATCAAAAAATTCAATTTTATTTATAAAAATTCAAAAAACATATATTCGTACAAGCCTCAGCTTTAATTTGCGTGTAATTTATAAACTAAACTCCAATCTCCCGATTTATAAAAAAAAAACTTTTACTGACATGACATTTTTATATCTTTTTTTCTACTGAAATGGTCCACCCTACCAATCATCGTTAGTCCAAAATTTGTTTTTCTGATATATATTCGAAGCAGCTAACTGGAACAGTTTTCCGAACAATGATCCCATAGTTTAGGAGATATGAATTTTTTAAGGAATTTCTATTGAAAATCTAAAGGAAATATGTAAGGGAAAATTGACAAAAATTTGAATAAAAATTTTCAAATAATGTACCATGAATTTTTGATGCCATTTTTTGATAACATTTTGGGTTGATAACATTTTCAGTATTTTTTTTTTTTTTCTGATTTACATATTTTACTAAATAAAGCGCTGCCAGAGGACTAATATCTAACCAACTCCACTCAATATAGGATGGCACAAATATACAAGAAGAAGATGAAGAAGAAAAAAATTGTAATAATGAAGTTACGTAACCTGTAATTGGTCGAGTGTAATGGCACCATTTGATCCTTTGTAATTAAAAAAAAAATATATTATCATACTACACAGTAAAAAAAAGGTTTGTTAAAATATTACTAGTCTGATACGTACTGTGGTACAGACAAGTTTGTTAATTTAGGTCCTACAAAAGTCCAAGTTTGTAAATATTATAAACTAGTTTGTTATTACAAAAGACTAATCATTACTAGTTTTCTATTATATTTACAAAATGTTTGTTAAACTAACCATCATAACTGTATTATCCACAGTCCATGGAGTAATTACAAAATCACTGTTAATAGCATAATTTTTGTTTATTATAATTACAAACTTTACTAGTATGATTTATGAACCATCGATACCTATTATTTTATTAACAAACTGTTCGTAATATTTAATAACTGTTTGTAAACAACTTAAATATTTTTACAATCAGTTGACTTTATTATTACTATATTATGTAAAACCATTACATATGTTATCAAAATAATCTTAAATAACGAAAGACCGAATTGAATTATAAACAAAAATGGTTTTTAAATTTCATTTCACATATATTTTGACTGATTTACTTTGTACTAAATGGCTGCGTACATTGTAAGGATCGGAAATATTATAATACTGCGGAAAAAATTGGTCGTGACATTTTCGATTTGATTACAAATTTCCGATCAAATTCAGTCATACAACTCCTGTTTAGAAAAAAAACCCAGAGAGTTTGTTAATCGTAGAGTCGGAAATTAACAAAATAAAGTCTGTATTATGAACAAACTTTTTCTTACTGTGTAGCTCCGTTCTAGTCTATATAGAAAGTGTTGAAAGCAGTTATTTTCCACAGACACTTTTTTTCTATTTTTTTTTAATAGAAAAACTCTGACATTTTCCAATTAAAAATTATTGTTTCATTAAATTTAAATTCAAAATAATATTTTTTACCAAATGACGTCAATAACATCTAGGATTCTAGGTCAACCATATCTATAAAAAAAAAACTGTACCTCCCTCCATGTATGTATAATTCTCACGTGCTCAATATAAACTAAAGTTAGGGCACATTACAAAATAAAAGGTCACCACCACCACCACCGCATATGTACAACAACATTATATTTTAATACTACTCGTATTTACATTTATTTACTCAAAATTGTAGGTTTTGTCGTGTGTAGGTCCTTTTCCCTTTTTTTTTCATCTTCTTTTTTTTCTGGTTATATTTTTTTTTCTCTGGTTCGTCTTTCCTTTATGGTTTCCTTGATCATTATATGGATGTATATATATGGAAACAAAAACTAATTCATTTGGCAAGTTATATCAAAAAGTTCAAATGCCTAAAACTACCCTTTTCAATTAATTAAAATAAATGTCGTTACAAGTCCCCGGGTAAATATTTAGAAAGTCCATAGGTAGTTGGGAAATTATTCAAAATTGTTTTTTTTTCTGTTTTCTCGTATATACATACATAAAGTCCCCTCTCTCTCTCTCCCTTTCTCTCTTTCTCTCTCTTTGGATGTTAGTCTAACGATATATCAACGTGTACATATCTTATATATACATACACCCATCCCTCGATTTACGCGGTTTTGCTTTAATACGTTGGATAAAAAATCGAGAAAAAAAATTGAATTTTACATTAGACGCACTCATTTAGTACATAATCTGCACAGTGCATTGCGTGACGTTGCGTTGAACATTGGCGTCATTATAACGTAGTAGATTTTGTTTTATATTTTCATACTGACACTCGTTGTTCAAATCCTATCAGACGTAAATGCTGTGTCTCGTTTTACACGGTTTCGATTTACACGATTTGCCATGGAACGTATCTACCGCGTAAATCGAGGGACAGGTGTACATATATATTGATATACATATAAGTGTGTACAGGTATTTAAGGGGGGGTGGGGAGTATTTTTGCCTCTTTTCTATATATACTGGTCGATAATATATTATGTGTAAAGCTGATGCCAAAAATTTTCCTTTTTCTTCCGATTTGGGGGGTGAATATTCTCATGATAAATTATTAGTGAGAAATACAGAAAGGTACCTTACCATAAGAGTACCAACATACATACATACATACAAACATACATACATACATAGATGTGTGTAGGATTGACTATAGGAAGCCGTCAAGGATTAGATTTATTTATTTTTTATTTTAGTTCAATTGAGATCAAAAACCCAAATGGTCAAGGTTAAGTTAATAATGTTATAGTTACAAATATATTAGATCAAGATTTAGAGTTTTCGTTGATTTGTTTTCTTTTCTTTTCTTTTCTCTAGATCCGTATTTAGTAAGGATAAATTTAAATTTAATGAAGACATAGATAGAACATTGAAAAATTAATGAAAACAATGCTCAGTGGTTTTTCGGGGGAGATTTATAAATGGTTTAGGATAATTGGACATCAGTGGTGTGCAATAAATTAAGTGTAAGTAATCGAAATTCACTACTTGTTTGGATTGATGTCTGAGAAATCTATGAATTTCATTATTCTTTATTTTTAAATGCTAATATTTTCTGATATAGAAATATAGACTGGAAATAACGACAAGTAGGAAGAAGTAGGAGAAATTGCTGAATTTCGACTTTTTTCATACAAAATATGCCTTACACTTATTTTTTGGCACACTATTGTAGGTATTTTAATCACTACTACAGTGGTTTCAAAATTGTTGGGAGCGCGAACAATAAGGGGGAGGGGTGTGGTCACAGACAATCGAAATTTACGAAAGTTGTGACGTTAGCAGTATTTTTAATACAGTGACTCAAAAAACTGTGCCAACGCAGTTGTTTTAGAAAAAAAACCCTAATCTTACCAAGGTTTGCCAATTTTCATTTTAAAAACTCTCCTACTCATTGGGGGGCTTTATGTATTTTATCGTTCGACATTTTTACGCAAAAAAAAAAACAATAAAAATTACTGGCACAACCTACCAAGGTAAAAATAGCCTGGTTGGATTAGGGTTAAATTGATTGTTATACAATTTACATAATATTAGAAAAGAACTTCGAGCAGCAATTTCGTCTAAGTCCGGGATAGATAATCTAGTCTAGATAATTATCATAGTGGTCCATCTATCCCGGATTTACCCTAAGAATAAATTTTATTTTATGATTTTATCTAACGACAAGATTTTTTTTTTTAAAGTGAGGCGCAGTATACCACAGAGTTTGAAAATCACTACTGTAAAATTTGTAATAATTTGGTGTAAAACTTATTCGAATAAGAACATTGCATATCGGTGTATGTAATTTCTTTGTACTTGTACGAATAAGCATGTCGACAAAGTTATTCTCGATCAAATGACATGTGAATAGTAAAAAATCCTGGTTCACCATAAAAATATACTCAAACCTGCTTTTGTGCGGTGGATTGTATAGATAGGGTATGGATTTTGTAGAGTGTATTATAAATTTCAAAGACGCTATAAAATTGTGGATATAGGAGCTTTCACGTCTATATAGCTGATTTTATTTATCCATACTGGTTTCCGAGATATTGGTAAATATTTTCGGAAAATATTCGTAGGACACCCTGTATATTGTAATGAACATTTTTCATTTTCCGCAAAGAATTCATTTTCCACAAAAACAGGTTTGACTGTATAGCGAAAAGGATAACAAAGTAACTGTATTAAAAATACTGCTAGGGTCACAATTTTCATAAATTTCGATGGTCCCCCCCCATCTCCCCCGCTTAATTGTTAGCGCCACCTTGGAGTCGTGCCCAACAGTTTTAAAAGCACTGCAGTTATCAGTCGTAATAACTATTGGGAGCAAATTTTTTTTCTTGAATGGGGCCCAGCAATATTTGTAGCTATACATCCACCCTGATTACAGTCCATCTCCAAATAGAGATTTTATCCTTTAGCATTTTTGGCTTATACTAAATATACTATTTTCTACTAACTTCATTCGTATCCCAATAAAAGATTAATCATTCAAAATACATATGGATCATCCATATCCTCTATTGATTTTGCCCTTTTCGCTCTATTTGGACAAAACCTTCATTGGGCATGACAGTACAGGAGGATATTCCACAACATATATTTACATAAAAATTTGTTCTTAGAGGCCATTCCATATAGGATAAAATCGAATTGAAGACGAGGCTTATATTCAATAGTTTTATATGACAGTCGAATATTCTACAATTTTATATGGGCCTAAAATATTCGAAATTATAAATGACAGTTTTGTGACAGTTAATGGAAGAAAAAGTCGTACGGCTACGTGAAATTTAATATTAATAAATTAATGAATTAAATTAAATTGCTACAGCAACAAAAGCCAGCCCTAAGGATACGTAAGGATTTATTAAAAAAAAAAAATTAACTAAAAATCTGTGAAATGAGCATTTACTCTATCTTTTTCTCTCTCCCTCTTTCTCTCATTTTTGTGAAGATACTTTTGTTTAGAGAAAATTTTACTTTGTAGATTTGATGTTGGTGTAGGTACACAAAACTTTTCATTTACGTTTTGAAGAATCATCATTTCTTAGGGTTGTGTTTATTAAGGATATTATACATATAAAACACAATTTTCTGATATACATATATATTTATATATATATATGTATGTAGTTATACCTAATACATAATAGCAGGAAGTCATGCCAACATAAAACAGCTTAAGGATATCTACTTCCTGAAAACCTTTTTAACCCTTTACATTTTCCTTTTATATACTTACACTTTACTTATTGGTATACATACATATATATATATATATATATATATGTAGCTGGATCGTAACGTTACGGTATAAGAACAATAGCTTATTAACATCGAAGGGCCATACCGTTTCTTCTCAGCTTCAGAATACAGCAAAACTGAATTCAATACAATAGAATAACTTTGGCACTACAGTTAGACCTTTTTTGTTGTTGTTTTTTTTTTGGTTTTTTTTTCTTTTTAGGTGATCTACGCAAGACACGTTTTCCTGTTATATAGAGGGGGCCCTAAATAAATTTTCCAAAAAAAAAACGAGAATACAGTAAATATTCAAAAGAGTGAACATTCGAAAGAGTGAATTATTCAGTAATGTGAACACACCGATTTTTTTCTATGAACCACCGAAACAGTGAACCTGGTTGCCTTCGAAACAGTGAACTGCTTGCCTTCGGAACAGTGAACTGCTTGCCTTCGAAACAGTGAACAATTATTATGCTTGCTCTCTAACTCTCTTGATTGTTTCTTATTGGAGTAAATTCGTTGAAACACATGCTAAATACGCAGTAATGTGGACGCCAATTTTTTTCTATGAACCACCGAAATAAGTAGTGAACCTGGTTGCCTTCGAAACAGTGAACAATTATTATGCTTGCTATTAAACGCTCTTGATTATTTCTTATTGGAGTAAATTCGTTGAAACACATGTTAAATACATGAATGTTTTCTCTCCTCTTATGGATGATATTTTACAGTTGGGCGGTTTATGTGTTAGATCACGTGCTAAGTTTTTTTCGCTGCTGTTTATTATAAATAATTGTCGTGTAAATTAGTGAACATGAAAAGAAAAGTGCATTCAATTATACAAAAGTGTGAGATTATTGAAAAAATTAACCAATTTCCGATTTTGCTTATAAATATGGTGTGGCCAAGTCAACAATCTGTTCATACATTGAAAAGAAATTGTACAATTGGTTGTAAATGCAAAGAAGTAAAAATGTTAATGGCAAAAGCAACCGACACATCCATAATCAAATTAAAGAAAATGACATTTCATTCCGATTCCGATCAAGTAAAGAAAGGATGACTGCAGACATTTAATAAAAGATTTGGTGTTCGTTCGTTTAAAATTTGCGGTGAAAAATTTTCTTATATATTTTTTTGATTTTTTGTTGTAAAATATGGCCTCTAAATATTATTAGTTTTCGTAGGAAATTTGCTCTCGTAACAGTGAATCCCTCACTCAACACGCCTGGTTTTTTTTTTTTTTTGAGTTCACTCTTCCGAATACTTACTGTAATATATTTTCATGTGAATTCGGTCACTAATCACACCATTTATACCATTTTGGAAACGCCTCGCTAGTTTTCCCTGCTGCTTTATCGCATTATCGCAAAACGTACATTTATAAGACACACGGGCAAAAGGGCTTTTCTCATATTGGCACCGTTTCGATTGAGTTTAGAAAATTCCAGTCACGTTTAATCTCGTTAAAGACGTAACAAGAAATTATCTGGGGGTGTTACAAAGTAATTTAAAAGCTATAATAGTTATAAATATTGTCGAAAATAAGTGAGGTTTTATAGGCTACATTTGAATCCTATATATACAGTTGCTCTCAACATTAATCGTACACTATAGATTTGTACATAAACCTTCCCAAATAAAAAAATTGCTTTGTTTGTTAGAGATGATCGCTGCACCTCGACCTTTTTAGATCTATTGTGCCCCCCCTTTCTTACTTCTATCTTTATGGAGCCTCTCCACTATTTAGAGTATCTCCTCAAGTCCTGGTTTCCTTTAGGAATTTTAGGATTAAGGGACGGAAGGTCCTTCTCGGTTAGGCAGTAGTTTCTCTCCTTTTGTGGATCAGTGCTCCGCATTCTGTAAGGAGGTGTATTGGGGTTTCTTCACAAAACCTGCACGTGCCGCTTTCTTCTAGACCCAGCTTCCTCAGGTGCCCCTTCAGCCTGCAATGGCCTGTCAGGATGCATCCGTTAGCATCCTAAGTCTGTTTTTGCTAATTCTTATACTAACCTCGTACTAACCGTCTTAAGCTGTGCTTTGCCTAAAATATGGCATGTTTGGACCTCAATCTCTAGATTTGACAATAAATTCTTAACGGAATTGAGATTCTAGTGACTGTGGAGGGGCGGGTATGTAACTGTTTTGGCGTATTGCACAATAACCACAGTTTCACTATTTGAACTGTGTCCTTGGGGTTTTTGTTTCATTGAAACATAAACGATAATCATCTAAGCTTAATTTGGCAACTTTTTAGTACAGTTTATGTACAAATCTATAATGTACGATTAATTTTGAGAGCAACTGTATATCATTTTGTATATATAGGGAATAAGCTCTTGTTGTAGGGAGATGTATTATAAAAGAAACCAAAATTGAGATTATATGGGATTTAATTGGTGTAAAGGTGCGTTGAATAAAAAAAACAAAAAAAATTAAGGGAACGAGACAAACCGCTTTGTTTTACTGCAACAGGAAATTTATGGCTTTTAATAAAAAGTTTAATTTTTCCAGCTAATTGCTATATGGTAGGCAACTTGAATTTGGCCCTTCTTTATATGATGATGATGGTCCCCTTAATACGGTACAGGTATATCGGCTGTATGTAGGTATTATCGCAGCATTTTTCTTATGTAAATGTAACGAACCGAGACCATTTATGTTGTTTATTATCTACATAAAACCGATAAAACACGATCTTTACGAGTACATAAATCACGTCTATTATGGACTATAATAATAAAAAAAAAAAAAAAAATTCCAATTCTAGGTGCGTACAATCATAACCTTAGTTTTACCAACTCCCCAAGAACCATTTATCACAAAAACGTAGCTTTATTGGATTTATCGAATTAGCGGTTAGGCTGGGTAAGCGTAAAGAAAGAAAAAAAAAAATTCACAAAAATTCATGTCACGGATTTGTTTTGTTATGGCTTTCTTTTCTTTTTCCTTTTTCTTTTTTTTTTATTTTTCCGATTTTCATCTCTTTCTCCAATTTTCACTTTTTTTTTTTTTTTAATTTTTTTTATTTTATTTTATATATGGAAATTATCTATGAATATTAAACTTTGAATTAATTTCCGATCAATATGTCGCTGATACTGTCACGACTCCCTACACATCTACATATATGTAGTTGTCCGCAATATAGTTAACCCAGACGTGTATAGTTATTGGCATCAAGGCACTCACATCCACCAACTATATATGTATAGTTGGTACATACTCGTACATATATAGGGAGGTAAATCCCTTGGCACATACCCAAAATGGTTATGTAAATTTCTCTTATACGAATATGAATATGAATTTGGCAAGAGAATCCCGTATAACTAGAAAGCTTTAATTTCAATTTATTAGGAAACTGTCAATAGAATTCCGGTCGTACTATACTAAATATATATGTATATATATATATATGTATGTAGTAGATGCATACAAGGATAGTTTTAGTCCATTGTACTTAAGCGAGTTTCAACTATAAGCGTGGTTAGTCACAATATGGAATTAGTAAACTGGACGGTCCATTCCATATGAGATATAACTTATTTTAGCAATTTTTAATTGAATTTATTTAATTATGCATGCGGAAGAAGATGAAGATAGTTCGAAATTTAGTTTTTGTTTAGTTTCGGAAAGGATACATAACAGTTGGAGTTGGATATTTTTGTTTAACTCTTGTAATACCAGTTGGAGTCACAACGAGACTCCCCCCTAGTGCATTTAAATTAATAATAAAACCAGTTAAAGAAGGAATAATTGGCAACGGAGATTTTAATATACCTGTTTGAGTACTTGTTTATTATCTATGGCTTTGTCTGCGTCTATTTTGTCCAAAGAACAATGAAATATTGAGTAAATTGAATAGAAATGATTAAATACCCTAGAAATAACATAAAATTCATCGCAGCGCCATAACGGTAGATCGTGGAACTTTTTGGTCTATCAATGAAATCTTCATTTTTTTATTCTCTATCATTTTTGTCATATTCATTTTTTCCGTAATTTAAATACTTTTCGAGTAAATGATTAAAAACCCTAGAAATTACATAAAATTGGTTGCAGCGCCATTACAGTAGGCCGTGGAACTTTTTGGTCTATATTAATTTTTTTATTCTCTATAGATGAATATGACATCATTTTTTCAACATTCCGACTATCTTTTGAGTAAATTAATGGTTTATATAAAAATAAGGTGGACGCTGTACCACAACCTCCCCTATTTTTTGTCCGATTCGCTCCAAAAATAATAGAGATCTTACTCTAGGACTATATAATAAACCGTCAAAATTTCAGCTCTCTAGCTTCAGCCGTTTGGCCAGGGAATCTTGATCATGGACGGACGGACATGGACCATTCGATTACGAATTTAAAGAGAAAGACGATGAGTATTAAAAGGGCATTACAAACTCCGGTACTAAAGTTACAATACCCTTCGATATAAACAAAGGGTTAAGTTAATTTTTTAATAAAAATTAACCTTTTCCTCAAAGTTCTCTATAACCAGCAGCTATATATGTAGAAAATCTAAAGATCCATGGATGATATATCTAGCGCTAAAATTCTCAACTCAAGCAGTTTATTTTCTACATAAAAAAAAATAAATAAAAAATCAAACACAAATATTGACAAAACACCAACCCCTCATATTTAAATGAAGTATTAGGGCACTTCAAGGTCTGCTTCTGCACAACATTGTTATAATACCAAGTAAAGTAGCTCGGATTTTATTTTTGCCTATGCCAAAGTACCTCGGAAAAATTTTTACTATAATCCGCATAACTCCCTTAATTGTGGAAATATGTTCATAAAGATAATCTTATTTTAAGTAAAATTTTATTTCTAATCTTTTTTATCTTGGAATTTTTTATTATTTATTTTTTTCTATAAAAATATCTGCATCTTAAAACAGGGTGTAGTAGTAGGTATTCTACATTCTACGTATTTTTTCTAAGAATTTATACAATAAAAATATAAATATATTCTTAAAACATTATTTTCAACGCACAAGGCATACATTTTTCTTATCGAGTTAAACGAAAATGTGTCCTGCATAACGATTAACCTCACCAAAACACCGTGACAATAAAATAAAATTCAATTGCATTTGTATGTTTTTTTTTCCAACAGTCAGAGTCGGTTGTGCAAGGTGTGCACCGCACACGAGCGGCCACAATAACGATGGCCAAAATCATCGCATCATTGTTTTTATTCTATCGACTATGTAATAAGTACTTTTATATTACTTTTACTTTTATTGGAGTTTATTAGTTGTTATATTAAGCAGTAACGTAGCGTGGATTTTATTTTTCCCCATACTATGTATTCTGTTATTCCTACTATAATCCACATAAGTCCCTTAATTGTTTAAATATTTTTATAAAACAAATCATATTCTAAGGAAAATTTATTTTATTTTCTTTTTTGCCTAATAAATTTTTTCGGTTTTCTAACAAAATAATGAGAAAATCATCAAAATATGCAACTTAAAACTGGGTATTCTGTAAGCCTATAGTAAAAAAATTGTCTTACCCAGTTTTGAATTGCATATTTTGATGATTTTTTCAGAATTTTGTTAGAAAATCGAAAAAAATTTATAAACCAAAAAAGATTGGAACTAAAATTTTACTGAAAGTAAGATTATCTTTATCATAATGTTTAAAGAATTAATGGAGTTTGGCGGATTATAGTATAGAATTTCAAAGGTACTTTGTATATATACAAAAAAAAAATTCACGCTACGCCACTGATATTAAGGTATAATTATATTTCATTGGCGACCACAAAATTTTAGGATATTTTTAAGAAATTTCGCGCGGAAGAGCCTTTCTTTTGTTATATAACAAAAAAATTATTTTCGTATTTAATTTATGACTTTTATCTACTTTATTCACTGGATACGGGCGACCAAATAATAATTACACACAGGCCGCCAAATTTCTAGAGCCGACCCTGCCCACAGTATAAATTTAAGGCAGACAAATGTTATTCGTATCGATTGTCACAACAATTGGAATTGGAAAAACTATATTATGTAGGTATAGTATATATGCAGTCTAGGTCTAGTTCAAACCAAAAACTTATACACTCCAACAAATTTTTATTTTTTTTCCCCCTTTTCTTGCAAACAAACAAAATTCCTCCAAAGGTATAATTTTACTTCGATTTGTTTCGATTAATCTTAAACGATTCCCATACTACAAACCCACCCC
>JANSTT010008946.1:0-25941 GCA_026745375.1 Platyura marginata | reverse complement strand
ACCAGAGAAAAACTTTGTCTGGTTTCAACTCCAGTCGGACTTGAACCCGGGACCTCCCGCTCCAAAGGCAACCACTCAATCCACTGAGCCATTTGGTCGGTCTTTGAGTATCCAAACATTGATTGTAAATTAGGTCCTAAAAAGTATTTTTTCAGTACACAACAAAATTATATCTCTTCTAATTAAAAAGTTACAGGGTGATCAAAATCGATCACATTGTCAAAATTTAAAATTTATTGTAAAGCCAATAGAACTGTAATTGGAAGGGATACTTAAAAATAATAATAATAATAATAAAAAACAGTAAAATAAGGGGTGGAATAGGTCATGATATCTTGTACTTTGATCATCCTCCCATATTTTCTAGCACTGATCGTGTTTTAATTGTTTTTAATATTAGAGAAATGATCTCTACATAAATCACGAAATTTTGAGTTAAAATTTATTTATTAAAATTATGGTCTCAAAAAATAATTTTTTTCTTAAATTAACAAAAAAAAATCGCTCCGTCCTACTATACATGTCAGGATTTGTTTACGAAAGCAAATATATTTTAGAGTTTTTGGTTGAATGCTTAAAAACGGCATTTTTATTTACAATTTAAAAAAACAAAAGAGATTTTGTTTTTTAATAGTCGAAACAGAAAAAGGATATAATACAATATGGACAATAAATATTCTGGAATTTCCATAAAAATAAAAATTCCATTAATAAATATTATTGCTGATAGAATAAAAATGTGCCGACATGAAAATATTTAACATTTTACAAATTAGTTTCACTGGATTAAATCGATCAAATCGAGTCATTGTTTAATATATTTATTATAGCAAATTAGCGGACATATGTACCTACCTATGTATGTGTATGTATTGGGAGTTATTCCCGTAAATTTACGCACGAAATTTTTACTGTAAAAAACAATGTTTACAGGAATTTTTATTCACTTTTTAAATATTTTTAATAAAACGTCCACTAGCATTTTTTTTTAGATTCCTTCAAATAGAAAATATTACTAACTAACAACATGGACGTAAATTTACCGAAATAATCCTTCTCAATGTGAAATTGCTAGAAAACACACATTGTTTCCGTAATAAATTGGAAAAATAATTTTTTTAAATTATATGCAAAAATTAATAAAGAAAAAAATTAAAAATGATGCATGATCAAAATTAAAGTAAAATTGTCCCATCCGTAATAATATTTTTATCCAAAATTCAAATAAATACTCAAAGAGCGTGCCGAAACAATTTCGACAATGATATCGATTTGAGATCGATGAAGAATATTTTAAATCGATCAACTTTTGAGCTTCGCCATTTTATAATTTGGTGAAACTTTCAGGATATATAGGGGAAAGTTCAAAAAATCATAACTTTGAAACCGTTTGGTCGATTTTGATCAGTTAGCGCTTATTTTAGGGAGAAATATGTAAGTATAAGTAATGGAATGTCTTCAGTTTTCAAAATTAAGTTAAAGTATAAAAATTAAAAAAAAAAATTGTACTGCATTGTATATGTACATCCAAAAAAAAAATTTATTTTTGATATTTTCTTTTAACTTTTAGTTAATTTAGTTTAATTTAGGTTATAGTACCCTACATAGCAATTTTCAAAACTAAGGTTCTCTACTATCTCGAAACATAAAAATAAATTAATTTTTTATTTCAAAATTTAAATTTTTGCCTTTTTCAAAATATTTTTTAAATCCTTTTTTTACCTGAATTAATTTCTACCAATTTTGTATGTAGAACCAGCAACAATTATTAATAAAGCAAACAATCAATCAACCAACAATCATATCAAATTGTAAATAAAATTATTAAAAATCATATTACAGCTGAATTGTTTTTATTGAAATAACGAGATGGGAAAACTCATTAACTATTTCCGTATTGTATTACGACAGAATGAAACTGTAAAAAAAATAAAATAAAATAATTTCAATTTTTTAAAATTCCACTCATTTGGAAATAAGAGACAAATTCAATTAATTCTCATTCATTTAAAGGTACAATGAATAAAGTCTGTATTTAATTTTCCAATTTTACCCTGCGGAAAATCAGATTCATTCAACATATGTACATAGTTCGTCAAATATTAATAATTAAGTAGGAAGGCACTGATATAAAGTCAGTTAAAAATCAAATAAACGAAAAAAAGTTTTTAATTAGTCTTCAATATTTGAGTTTTCATTAATTACGATTTACGATATTGATTGATTTAAGTGCGCTGATTAAACAATTTTTCCATATTATAAAAAAAAAATATGGCGGAGAAATGGGAAAAAGAAATTTTTTTTTGTTACAGGCAGTTTTTCCACCTGTGTTGTGCTGGGAAAGATCTACGAGATTAATCCAGAATTGGTAGAATTTTTCCTAGAAAACGTTTGAAAAATTGATAATTATTTTCGGAAAATAGAAAAATTACCATGTTTTCCGGTGGAATTTTTTTTTATTAGCTATTAATTTAGGAAAAATTTTTTTGGTAAAATCTGGTTCCATCAATTTGTATTGAATAACTGAACAAATTTTCATTGGAAAATGAGTAAAGCTGGAAAATTCCCGTTGATGACAAAATATAGAGAATAGATGCAAATTGAATATTAGGTGTTAGTGAAAAATTCATAGAATATTTCATTTAATTAATTAATAATTAGGGGTCGTTTGAAAAGTATCGTTTTGTAATGTAAGGGCAAAAAACAATTTTCCACGTACTTCCATCTTCAGCATTTCAAGAGATACTCGTAATTTTTTAATACTCTGTTTTTCTTTCAGCAAATACTACTGTGAGTCACATTAATTATTATTGATGAATTTTCTTGTTGAACTTTATCTGAAATGAGAATCTGGTAGAGCCTTTGACTGTGAAATATTTCCAAAAATTGCAATGATCATTCTTGTTGATCTTTTTTCTACTATTTATGGTAGATGCAAAAGAAAGTAATGAAATTTTAATGTTTATTTAATTAAAAAGCATATATCCAAACAAGATTTATTATTATTATTTAATTTTTTTTTTGTTTCTAGGCTGCATTAAGTTCCACATTCCACATATTGTTTCAGCCTCTTCTGCGTAATCCAGTAATATATACCAATTCAACAGCTAATCAAAAATGGTATGTACGAAAAGATTCTTTAACTGAATATATTTTTTAAATATTATTTTAAATGATTTTTTCAGAACCTTCGCTTTTACTGGTCTAAACTCTGACCTAAGAAATTTCTAGAGCACTAGTAGGATTTATAGAGCCCCTGGAGGACAATGGATATACTATATGCAGGATTGTAGGTGCCCAGGAATAATAAAAATGAATACATAATTTGTTAATGCAATGTAATTATAGCATCAAAAAAAAATTTTAATAAATAGGAGAAACTTATAAATTCGTCTTTTGTTTTTTTATGCATCAATTTCAGGTAAAGATCTACAAGAATCATCAATATCAAAAATCTGATAGCCCCATTAGAACCGTCATCCCCTGAAACCCCCACATACCAATTTTCATGAAATTATCTTGATAAATAACGATTTTGCAAAAACCGATTTCAAAACGGTACATGCAGCGCCATCTCTGGGTTGGGTTACCTGCTGCCACTTATGAACTCCTGATCCAAGAAATTTTTTTTTTTCGAATTAAACATTTTTTTTCGCCATTTTCGTGGGGCGACGTTTAACGAAAAAAAAAAATTCAAACTTTTTCTTGTCAAACGACGCCCCACGAAAATGGCGAAAAAAAATGTTTAATTCGAAAAAAAAAAATTCTTGGATCAGGAGTTCATAAGTTGCAGCAGGTAACTTGACCCAGAGATGGCGCTGCATGTACCTTATTAAAATCTGTTTTTCCAAAATCCTTATTTATCAAGCTATTTTCATGAAAATTGGTATGTGGGGGTTTTAAGGGATGGCCGTTCTAATGGCGCTGTCAGATTTTTCATTTTGTTGATTCTTGTAGATCTTTATCTAAAATCAGTTATCGGATTGATGAATCTTGTAGATCTTTAACTAAAATGTTTTCAATATTTGGTGCGACGATTCTTGTAGATCTTTTCCTGTAGAGCAAATAATAGAAAGACTGGATATTTTCTAATGAAATTAAAAAGCAATTAATTTATTTACAAATATTTTTATAATTTTTTTTTTTTGCTAATGATTTCGATGCGGAGCTGTTTAGTAAACCTATATAGAATTAAAGATATTAATAAAACATTGATTTACATATAAAACGAGCTGTATACATACCATGCTTGTGTTCCGTAAGCTTAAAAATGAATGAATTGTTTCAGTATAAGAAAAATAGAGAGAGAGAGAGAGAGTCGTCTATTCATAAACACGATGCATCCCAATCATTGCCACCTCGAATTTACTGGTAATAGTTGTAGAAACGGTGACTGGCCAATATCCAAACAGGTCTCTCTGTGGTATGATCTCGTCTCCATTGTTACGGATTCTTTTGTCTCTAATGATTTTAAAAAAAAAAAATTTCTTATTTAATGAAAAACTATAAAAATGACATCCATATTGACAACATGAAAAGTCGCCTATAGAATTTTCTACATACGTCCTCTAAGTACAAAAAAAAAAGTTTCAAAATTAAGCAAATATTTTATATTTATTGGTAAAGTTTTTACTGAAGTTCTATACTTTAGTATTGAAGAAACTCAATGTGCACTTTTTAGGTATAAAGAATATTCATGAAAGGATCAAATTTTCCTATATGGTTAGTATTTTCTGAGACGGTTTTCTTACAAAATTAATTAAAACAAAAATATTGTCATGCCCGTACAATGCCCGACACAAACGAAAATAATCAAAATGCCTTTTGTTCACTGCCACATTATTTTTCCATTTTCTTAAAAACACTACTACGATAGTTTCAAATGATAAAAAAAAAAAAAAAAATTTAAATTAATTTAAGTTTTCCATTGTCCAACAAAAGGAACACAACTTTTAGAAAATCTACTCTGTACTACATATTTGTATATGTATCCCCATAAACAGCTTAGTAGCTCAAGTCGAGCTCTATAAATTGGCTGATAGTATCTCTGACTTGAAAACAAAAACATGTTCCTTAATGGAAAAGTTGTTGTTATAAGGTGTGCCAGTGCTTTAAGGAAATAAATTGTTCTTTTGTTAGTTTATATGTATGTGTATGTAGAACTCTAATGTAAATATATGCTTATTGTGTTCTGCTTGAATATGATGACAAAACACAAATTTATGTACATCCATACATACATACATACATACATATATACACCCATTGTCATGGCTGATTTGTAAAATAAAGTACAAAAGTTTTTCGGCTTGGCTTTTCTTGTCTGTTTAGCCAGACAACAACTAATTTATTTAAATTTTGCTCAATAATGCTAATAAATTAGTTGAGTTTTGTTTTGGAAACATTAACAGAAATGAGTCTCTCTTGAATTATTTTAATCTTGATTTTAATGAACTTCTCCTTCCTCTATGTATATAGAAAGGGGGAGACTCAAATTACTTCTTATATGTAAATAAAGTGGTTTAAAGTATTTGTCATTTATGAAAAGCGTTTTTGTTTTGTTTTTTTTTGTTATTGTTGTTGTTCTTTTAACTGACAGGTGTATGTATAATGTCCGACAGTTAGTATGTAGATTAGTTTAATCCATAATCACTTGAAATCAATTAATTTGGGATACATGGACCCCAGAACGTCATTGATTTTACTATTTTATGACTAAGTAGCGAAACTAATAAAATCATTTACGTTAGTGGTAAATTAGTACTAAACCAGTACGCCGATTATAATATACCCGTATGCGCACTTGTTTATTATTAACAACTTTGTCCGTGTCTATTTTGTCTGTACAATAAATATAATTGGGTAAATTGAATACAAATGATAGAAATGACATAAAATCGATTGCAGCGCCATAACGGTGTGTCGTGGAACTTTTTAGTCTATGAATGAAATCTTTAGTTTTTTATTCTCTATCATTTTTGTCATATTAATTTTTTCCGTAATCTAAATACTTTTCGAGAAAATGATTAAAAACCCTAGACATTCAATAAAATTGATTGCAGCGCTATAACGCTAGGTCATACAACTTCTCGGTCTATGGAAGAAATCTTCATTTTTGTATTCTCTATCATTTTTGTCATATTCATTTTTTCCGTAATCTAAATACTTTTCGAGTAAATGATTAAAAACCATAGAAATTCAATAAAATTGATTGCAGCGCCATAACGGTAGGTCGTACAACTTTTTGGTCTATGAATGAAATCTTTATTTTTGTATTCTCTATAATTGTTGTCATATTCATTTTTTCTACATTTCGACTACCTTTCGAGTAAATGAATGATTTATATCAAAATTAGGTGAACACTGTACCACACCCTCCCATATTTTTTGTCCGATTTGCTCCAAAAACAATAGAGATCTTACTCTAAGACTACTTAACATCATACGGGTATAAAAACTGACAAAATTACTATGGCACATTCTGAGTGACAAGAGTGGCGAAACCTTATATTGGTCTTCAATTAAAACAATTGTGTCGTTTTGATACCACTGAACAGACAATTTTTCGTTATGGTCAGTCGGGAAGTCTAGTTTCAGTCGGATTTTTTTGTTGATTTCTTCCAGTTGGTTGAAACTGTAATTACCCAGTATATTGAATGTGGTGCTGTTTAATGGCGGACATGTGCAGAAGAAGTGTTCGAGTGTTTTTTGCTCATTTTCCACTTTGTAGCTGCGACATGCCGTGTTATGAGGGATATTCAGTCGGGCCGCGTGTATACCTTTAGACTAGTGGTCAGTGTATACCGTCGCCATTCTGGCGGTGTTCTATGGCACGTTCTACTTCATACCATAAAATATAGTAAAATTTACTATATTAATAATAGGGCATCTAATCCTAGTTTATTTTACTATATTTTACAAGGTTAATATAATATTTATAAATTACTATATTCATAGTGAAATTACCACAGGGCACCGTATGATTTACTATTATTTGTGGTAAATATAGTAATCCTTAGTAATAGATGGTGTTATTTTACTATTTTGATAGTAACTCATGGTAAAAATACTATTGTGAATTTGTTCTGGCGTAAATTTATATTGAAATATAGTAAGCCATAGTAAACACAGTTTGTATTACCACAAAATGTGGTATAAAAGTATTTAAATGTAAGTAAAAGTATAGTAATATAGGAAAAATGTTGGCGAACAAACACTTGCCATATATGCCACAAATTTATTATTGTAGAAATATAACAGTGGCGAAGCGTGAGAATTATCGCATCCCATCATCATGAGACTATTTTTTAAAAAAACTTACGTCATTTTTATATCATTGGTGAACTTTCTTAATATTGAAGATATGATTTTGAAACTTTGTATTTTTATATTGTTTTGGATTTGCAGCGAAATAAAATTTTTCGAAAAAAGTTAACCCTTTAAGGTTACTAAAGCTACCATAGTTTTAAGAAATATGTTCTAGAAATATTAAGAAAATTATATAATGTAAATGACCACTATTAAGTCGGGAAGAATAAAAGGACAAACAAAAATTACAATTCACAGTTACGTACATATTCTAAGTACGTTTTTAATATACAATACTTAGATTTATGTACTTAGTCAATAATACCCAGTTAAATATAGTCAGCGCAATGTCTGTCAACAAATTATACATCAAACAAAACTGATTGCTTCCTTTATTACCCCGTTTTAAGCTCACAGTATAAACAGGCAATTACAGTTCAAACCCAAGACTTTGTCTCATTATTAATATCTCATCTATACACACACACACATACAAACACATACACATACATTATACACATACACAGTCATTAATCAAAGTATTAGCGACAAGCCAATAATTTTCAGAGTTATGTCAATGTTTCAAATAACATGAGTATTCATGTCAATAGACGTTACACAGATAATTTAATTTTACTTGATTAACAACCCTATCTAGAGCTTATGCAACAATAAATTTTACCAAAATTCCTTACATCACCTGGTACTTAAAATAATCTTTCAAATTAAAACTTTGTCTTTTCGAAAATATATATACTAAAGGAGATGGGGTGGGCGTTGGTGGTAGAATGGATGGATGGTGTGGAGGGGGTTGGAAATTCTATTAGAAAATTTTGAAATTTTCAAAACATAAATCAAATTACAGCAAAAACCTATCAGAGAAAATGTTGAGTGAATATTTTGCGTAATAATAATTCCTACATCTTGGAAAATTAGATTTGGTCGAATACGAGAAATTATATTTTATAACCTCTCACGTAATAGTAGGGTGGTACGTTTGTGTGTGTGTATGTAGTATATGTAGTCGTTAAGAATCTTTACGGTGTGCCTCGGTGTACTAATTATGAATTCATTTTAATTTCTTGTGACAGCGCCAAAAAACAAAAAAAAAAAACAAAAAAGTTGAAAAGTTCTATGATTTATGTCCGAAAAGGTTACCTTTTATTACGTTCGTTTTACCTAGCATACATACATACATACATACCAACACACATACATACATACATACATAACAGTAGGTAATATGAAGCAGAAAGTTTTTAATTAACAACTCAGTCAAAATGGTTATAATTTGGTAGACATCTGACCTGTAAGTTAAGGTAAAAGCTATTTGGAACTGATGGTGTTCGGTTTTTTTCTTTTGTGAATTTAATTTATCTTTGGAATGAACTTCTGAAATTGCCACTTAAGTCTGTTTTAGACTTTAAGCAAATATCCTATAACTAATCCTTGCTATTGGATGTGTCACTCTAAATGTCAGACTATCGAACTATGGGAATTTTTACTATATAGCGCCTTCCGGAGTATACGAAATACAATGGTCCGTCAATGAATCGAAATCTTCTTTATCGTCGAGGACAAATCTGAGTCTATAATTTTTATTTCTTCATAGAGTGACTTTATAGGCGTCTTAGAACTTACTTAAAATGCTATCGATCAAAGTATCAAAGGATGTTGGAAATTTATGTTTGGATTTTGCGACAAAATTATTACGGGAAATTTTCCAAAATACCAAATCGGTCTACTAACCATATGCAATCCGATGACGGTTTGTATGTTTGATAATTCAACATTAATCGACCTTAATTACGATTACTTACTTATTGGAATTATTAACCACCATATATAGGTGCATATAGGGTCTCCACGACATTTTCGAATCGAATCCTATTTTGTGCTGTGCAATTATTTCGTTCCAATGTATGAATGTCGTTTGTCTTCTAGATCTTTTACAGATTGTCCTCTTCGCCATATCATCACTGGTCTGCTTCGTTGTTTGAATTCCTTTGAGAAGAACAAATACAAATGTGATGATATATGGAACATATTGGTATCGTTATAAGAAATGTCTGCTCTCGACAGCACCGTTAATAGTATCACGTAAACAAAATATGTTATTATTTTTTTAAAAATTGTTTTTCTTCCTTGCACAATTAACGAGGCTGGTTCGTCAATAATAGAACGACCTTTATTTTATGGGTTAATATGTGTTTATTTTATTTTCTTATATTAATTTTAATTTAACTAAAATCGAGTTTCTCTAAATGATGGAAATCATTTAAATGTTCTAAACTTAGAAAATACTTAACGTCTTTGTTCTAAAAAAAAAACAAAAAATTATTTAACAATTTAAAATTGAGAGACAAAATATTTGGTTTTTTACGTCATCCCAAATACTGAGCAGTCAAGAGCGGATATTATTTTTTGTATTTAAAGACACCCCCGACACCCATGCAAAATTTTCTATTATTCGTATTTTCGAACCATTTTCATAAATAAAATATTTGGACTCAATCAAAGTATGTAATCATTTGTTAAACGTCCGATAGCTTAGCCTCTGCATGCATAAATTATACTTCATCATGTAAAAAAATAATTTTGTTTTTGTTTTTTTAATTAAAAAAATTCCAAAAAATAAATTTAAAGGACATCTACTTGACAAAAGGATCTATTTGAAACTTATAATAGCCCGAAAATGTGAATAGAACCAAAAAAAAAACTATGCGCTCCACATTCGTGAAAAGGTTAAAAATCAATTCACCATTAATAAATTTTTGTTTTCTTGTATTTTTTTGTTTCTCATTCTAAAAAGGTGGGGTGGTAGAAAAAAAAAATGAAAAAAATTTCGATTTATCTAAATGTACACTAAACACCGCTGAAAAGGAGTTTCTAATACAATTTTTTTTTTTTTCAATACTATTTTTACAACATTTGTATGGTTTCTTGGTGGATAACATTTCTGGGCTGTTTTAATTGTGCGTCTTGGATATTATTTTACTTTAGTTAAGGTTTAGTTTTATAAATATCATTAATAATTCTTAATTTAGACCATCTAGCTAGCATCTACTAATAAATAAATAAATAAAATGAAATAAAATGAAATAAATAAATTAATAAATAAGAAACAAATATTGAAATAAATTTTTAATTTATTTTTATCTGAGATAATATTTAACAATATCAAAGATGATTTTCTTAATTTTATATAATTTATTTATTCGCATCTTGCATAATACTATAACATAGACAATAAATATCTCTTTTTTTTTTAATACTTTTAGTTTTCTTTAGATGTTATGTACAAATTCTTAACTATCATTAATTTTATAAACAATTATTATATATTTTTCTTATATTTCTCATGAACTTTTTTTTTTTTTTATTAGTTGCGATTCAACATGTCCGAGTAGATTAGGCTCGTACTAGGAAAAAACTTTTCTTTTTTTTTTTTTTTGGAATTAGTATTAAACTATTGTATGTTAGATATAGGAATATTTCATTTTTTTTTTTTTTTATTAAATCGCAAAAATTATTTACATTGTGCTGTCAATTTTTTTTTATTTTTTTTATTTAGGTTTAATAATTACTTTCTATACATAAGTTTTTAAACCATCGTAATTAATTATTTATGTACCACAAATTACAAATTGTTTACGATAAAGTATAGTTTCTGTGAGTGGGTGTATGTGTGGGGGTGGGGGGAGTGGAATCTCTATTATATAAACTTTCAGTATATAATCACAAGATAAACACAAACAAAATGTGTTATATTTTGAAGTTGTCAATTTAATTTTGGGGATGAAAATGAGTAAGTAAGACAAGGTCGAACCGAATTAAAGCTATCCAACATATTGATGGTTATTTGAGAAAAGGGCCTAACATCAATTTTTTTCAAAAATGATTTTTTTTTTATGAAATCTGATAATTTGGGATATTTTACACTATCTGGCAACACTAGTAATTTACTAAATTTCACAAACAAATATGGTTTCTCCCTTCGCCTTTGTTGAAATGCTGTGTAGTTTTTTTCTCTCTCCTGAAAAATTTGAACAATTAGGGTTAGGGCCTTTTCTCAAATAACCATCGATATGTAAATTCTGTTTTGTTTTGAAACATTAAAAAGGATTTAAGAATTCCTTATTCATGTAGATAATTTGCAACACTTCCAAATTAATGAAGTTCAAGGTCTATCTACAAATAACAATAACTACTCCAAGACGTAGCTATTAATTTTTATTTGGAACAAATTTTTGGATGAGCTTTGGCACATACTCCATGATCTGTTTCTATTTGCAGTATTCTCTCATTACTCTGTTGTATTGTTCTCGGTCTGCTCCTAAAATGCCTTCTTATCACCAGATATACATTCATCGAGATTTTCTTGATGCACGGTCATTAGTCATCCTTCACAATATGTACCGAACAATCTTAGATTTTGTGCATAATATTTTTGGTGTAAAGATGCTGAGCTCGTTATTGGTTCGAAGACGGCATTCACCATTATCGCACAGTGTTTGTATGATTTTTCTAAAAATCTCGCATTTATATATACAGAGTGGTTTTGCATCTGATATCGAGTCATTTTCCAAATCCCACAATCATCTGGCAATATACATAATTTTGTACATTTTGAGTTTTGTATTTCTCTTTAATCGACTCCAATGATTTTGGGATATTTTTGTCATGTCTACGTATATTTTTAAACAAAAACGTTTTTCTTTTACGTAAAAACTCCATCCTTTCCCAGTTTTTGAGAAACAAATTTAACAAAATTATGAGTCGTTTTTTTCGAATCATCCTGTATATAATATTTATACATAGGACATAAAAAATAATTTAAAATATTTTTCAAAATGTCACCCCAACGATAGACTTCCGATGGCTATTTTACAACAAAAATCTTTATATCTCTTTAGTCTACATTCAAAATTTCAGCTCAATCCATCTAATATAAACAAAGATCAAGAATTTTGATCCCAAAAGTTGGAAAATTTCCCACTTCCTATTTATTACAAAAATGGATCAATTATGGCTGTCGATATTTTCATCGATACCACCGGGCTCCAATTGTTTACTGTTTACCTACCGGTTGGCTCTTTCCATTGAATACTCAAAGCTAATAAAGCACAAAATTGGCAATTATTGGCAGTGAACAGGTCCCTTTAGAGAAAGATGTTGCGAAAACCAAAAACTCCAATGTCCAGTATCAGAAATTTGTTTTTAAATCTCACTGCACAATCAAAATAAAGGAATTTTTAACTTAATTAGATTCAAATTTTGATTTTTAGCCGCCGCATTCGATTCTAATCATTTTTGTTGTTCATTCATGTTTTGTACATCGTGCATATGCCCCATTACGTCATCAAATACACCAAATATTAGGTACCAAGTTTGAAATAGTTTTTGTAGTTGATAGAAAATACAATTTAATGAACAACTTCAGTGGGTTCCATTTGAAGCAAGAGCGCCCGAGTTCATGATCAACTAAAGGAGCTTTTTGCCTGAAGAAATTTTCTACACTTTTTCTATATTTCTGAATTGAACTCATAAAAGCTATTTTCGTAGACATTTGAATTATCTATGTATTGGTCGTATGGAAGCTTTGTTGGTATTGTCTGCAAAGCTCGAATTAGCAGTGTCAGTGTTTATTCTTTATGGACTTCCATACGGCCCAATAGATCTAACTTGTAGGATTTATAGTAAATTACAACTACTACTAACCTTGGACACTTATTGCACATTATTCAGTAGGCCAATCACAGCTGCTAGGTTTGTTTTTTTGGAAAGTTTCTAGAGATAAAGCGTTTAAAAGTCTCCATCGCATCAATATTATTGTTGAGGTAGATAGCTTTAATTCAGAACTTAAACATTCTCAAAATGAGACATCGTTAAAAATCGAGAGGTTCACTGGGGAGAATGTAGAAACACTTTTAGTGCTTTTGTTTGTTGTTGTTGTTGTTGTTGTTGTTATAACTACTATACAATATACATGGAAAGTATATATATAAATTCTATAAATTTCATCTTAAATTATTAGCACGATATGTACAGTACAGGCAATGTTATAAAAAACATTTTCAGTTGTTTGGCCATTTTTCCTAATATTTCGGCAGAACTGTGTTGAACCGCTGCCGGTGTTTCACCTAGAATAGAATCGAATTGACATTGACGTTTTAATGGAAAACATTATAAATTCCAATTACCATTTAAAATCTGAACATCTACTATTGCCGAAGTTGAGTTTAGGACTAGACAAGAATATATGCCACTGTGTACTCTTTCAGCTCCGAGTATTGATAGTCTGCTACTAAGCCATCCAGGCGAGGAACTAAAAAAAAAAAAAAAGGATATTTTTGTTTTATTACAATAAAGAGCTGATAACGTCAGAAATAAGGAAATAAACTAAGCAACTCCTAAAGCACATACCTGATATTAACAGAAGCATCTCCAGTTAATTTTTCACCGTCTTTTCTCCAAACAATTTTTTTGAAAAAATTATCATCATTGCTTATTTTCGTTTTCGAACGATCGCTAACAATATTTTTTTGCCTCATTGAATTTACAGGATATTGAAGTAAATTATTTGGTTCGGGAGCACTAAGTGAACTATTTAATAAATAAGATGTAGCTACTTGGCATGTTAGATCTATGGCGCTGCCAATTTTGTAATAGCGATCGTGCACTTCATGTCCTTGTTCATCTATTATACGAATGGCAGGAGCTAAAAAAAAAAAAAGGGATTTTCGTTAATAATTCGTAATAACTCAGAACAGGTAATTGATAAGCCAAGACATTTATATTGTGCGGAAAAGTTTAGTTTTCAGAAGCTTTTTAGTACACAATTTTAATGTCCTCTTGTATTTTATACCAAGTTCCGTTAAAGCTTTCAGGATGAAGCCTTTTTGATATGATGAAAAATGTTAGATTTTCTCTGTAAACTGGTCTAATATTTAAACAAGCTTTGGCAAACTTTATTTAAGAAAAAAGCTTAAAAATAGTTCAAAAAGTGTCATTGAATAAATTCCGTATTGTCTAGATGTCCTTATTTGTTTTTCAGAAAAGCTCTATTTTTAAGCTTTAATTTATATTTCGACTTTAATGAGAAAATTACCCTTACAATATTAGGGTAGAGACACACTGGGTACACGTAAAGGTATTTATTTTAAAATAAAATCCGGTGAAATAATTTTTCCTTTACATAATCATAATCCTTTGAATCCTTCAAATATCTATTAGAAAAAAAATATTTGGCCGACCGTCCATCGATATGGTGAGAAATTTCATTATTTCAAAATGACTTCCAAAAACTGATCTGGTGTTCAGGTAAAAGATTTTTTAAAAATCGGGTGATTAGAATTTGACCTCGAAACTACCCGCCAAATAAAGCGGAGACTTGTACGAATCTAAGGATCTCTTGGTCTATCTCATCGTTTACTATTTAATTCGAATATCGAAAATCATTAGCCCAAAAATTGTTGCCATTTTTTCAAAAATTTAGAGATTTTTTACAAAAATTTTCTTCAAAACATTTTCCACAAAATAAATCATAAAAGATTCCACAAAAATAGGAGCAAAAAAAAAAATCAATTTGAAAACTTTAAATTTGATTTTTATTGAACTTCCAATCATAGAATCGAAGAAAATAAAAACAACTGAAATATAAGAACTCGCATAATAACCGCTTCATTGTCTGAAAATAAAGTTTAGAGTTATACTCATTACTTATTCAGAATTCAATATGCAAATAATCATTCAAATGATTCCAATTCACTATTTTAAGAAAAAGTTTTTTACTGCATATAAAAAAGACTCTATGAGTTGAAAACGTAATTTTCTATAGAGCAGATAAAGTTTTTGTTTGTGAATGGTGGTCTATATGGAGAATAACTCCTTTCTTATATATACAGAAATAGGGTCAAACGCCTAATTACATTTTCTCGATGATGGTTAAATAGTTTTGTTTAAATATTGACATAATTCGGTTAGTCAATTCAATTGTTTCGATGGAGAATAATAAAGGACTCAGTATTAATGGGAGGGGGGGGCACTATTATTAGTTTAATAAATAGAAATTAGAGAATAACAACAACCAAATGAATGCAATACACGCTCTTTTAGGTATGGGTTTAGTAAAATAAAAGAAAAAAATATGTACATAGGTACACGGTACAGTGACAAGCAGCTAATTAGTCCAGTCTTATTGGAAATAATTTGCTTTGGGACAACAACAAAATCGAATTACCATATTTTGTTTGGTGGTGTAACAAATGGGCCTATTAAACGGCTGTTAACATAATTTCAAGTGATTACTTTTGTTGTTGGGGTTGTCGAAAATGGAAATATTTTTAATAATAAAACAATCGGCTATATATAGGTACTTAATTAGTTGCCAACACTGTACTGTACATTACTTAATATTTACTTATCTCAATTTGCCAAAGTAACTATTTTATCATTTATGTAAATCATTCCTTTGAGTTGTTTTTCATTATGCATTGAATGTGCATGTGCAATGTGCATTCTCTTTGTATGCATTGTTCAATCTGTTTGTCCATACAAATACGAAATATACAATTTCTGATTGGAATGGTGATTATATTCAAAGATGAGTTGTTCACAACTAATTTGATGAATTGTTGGCAAAACGATGCAGATACACGTTTTAGATAAAAAAAAGAAAGTATAAATTCCACATCAATTAAGTTGAAATTATTATTTCCTAGTTGTATAAACCTTCACGAATATTCAATGAATCGAGGAATAACACGACGGTCTCATTTCACGTTCAACCCTTGACACTTTTCCTTAACAACCCTAACAACATCTGTTATATATAGTTTCAATTTGTCTCTCAAATAACTCGTGTGATACGCGGTGGGGTCTTATTAGACCCCAGTTTCTTTAAAATAATAAAATCTCTTATAGAGACAGAACTCTAGCAATACCGCCTATCTAACATTTTTAAAATTTTTCAGGAGAGCCATATAAAACACTTTTCCATAAGAACTATAATGATATCTGTACAAATACGGATTTAAAAAAAAATGTCAGATAGGCGGTATTGCTAGAGACAGGACGATATATATTTATCAGTGAAATTTTATGTAAGTGAACTTCAGTCTTCTGTCATCAGTTGAATTGAAAATATTCTATGAGTATTTGAAGCAGAAAAGAACATTTCTGTATGGTATCCTTCGTGGACCCCACCTGGTATAATATCGTCTATGTAGAACAAAAAGTCATTATCTACTTGTTTTTCACCATTTTGCTATGTAATTTTCAATTATCATATCGTCTATGTAGAGTTAAAACTTACTATCTACATTTTCGAGTTGTGATGCTTTTTCTATACACTTTTAGCATTGCAGTCAATGAAATAATTAATTTAAAATTTGATTTCTTAGTAAGTAATTAAGATAGAAAAATGTCGTCTTCTACCATAGATAGATAATTGAAAATGTATAAAACGAGTTTTCGGCAAAAGTGTAGATAATGAGTTTTACCTCTATATAGACGATATATGGTTTTTATTGTAGAAGACGATACTTTTCTATCTTTATTACTTCTTACTAAGAAAAACAAAATTTAAATCTTATTATATCTCATTGACTGCAATGTGTTAAAACATGAAAATGTAGATAGTGACTTTTTGTTCTACATAGACGATATTTACAGTCGATCAGCTGATATCTCTAATACTGACCTATGGAAATTAACAGATGAGTTACAGATAAGAAAGAGAAAATGGACATGAATTGGTCACGTTCTATGCAGGCCACACAATCCAACAAAAAAACCCCTGTTTTTGAATCCCCAAGGAAGCCGCAAACCTGGACGACTAAAAAACACAAGGAAACGCTCGACAATTAATGAGCTAACACTGGTCGGGAAAACATGGAACGAGATTGGTGCCTTGGCAATGGATCGAGACACTTGGCGACCACTGGTTTCAGCCCTATGCCCCACCTGGAAGGGTTAAAGAACATAAGAAGAAGAAGAAGACCTGATATCACAAGAGATAACCAAAAAAATATTTAAAAAAATTTTATGTCGAAGCTCATGACCTGCCCTGAATGTAATACTCTATAGCCAAGTATAGGCAGTACTCTATAGCCTAATACGAAAGATTCGACAATGACGACTGAATGTGAACTTCCTGTTTGGCGTTGAGCAGAAGAAAGATTTAATTTTGAACGATTTCAGTAAAAAGACAAGGAGTTCTCAATGTTTCAGGGTGTATCTTCTCAGGCAAAATGTAAATAATCGGCTCTGTCACAGGATATAGATTTAGAACATTTATCTCATTTGAAAGTGTTTCCTGTTCACATACATGTACACTTGATCTGTGTTTTAGCGTACTAAGTGTCAGCAAAAGAAATGAATAAATTAACTGGGCCCAATAAAGAATTTGATCTCAGCACACGAAAAGTACTATAGTTAAACAATATTCAATATTTAAGATATCCTTGTAATTATAAATAGAAAATTATGCGGTGAATTGATTAAAATATTTAGAACTATTGGGAACAACTTTTCAAAATATCCCGGAATGTTTCCACAAAATCTGTAGTCATTTATAACATCTGAAACCATAGAACCACAAAATCTCATCAACTATAACTTCTTTTCAAAATTAGCAATTTTCATAAAATCTAATTAAAATAATCCCACAAACACCCACCCCCTTCACCCAAAAAACAAAGCCATATGTGTATAGTTTTCTTAACGTGATAGTCTTAATTCCCACTAGAGATATTACCACTTTGCCCAAAAATAACAACAATGCCGCTCAATTAAATTTAATTTACCATTTACATCATATCAGTTATGATGAAACTTTATTCCATAAAAGGGAAATCCCACATAAACCCCCCCAATTACTTAAGTATTCTTGCTCCGATCGTTACATACGTCGCTAAATTTTCAATGAGAATAAACATACTTATACTATACACGCACACACATAAAAACATACATACATACATACATACATACATACATATATATAGAATACCGAGCCAGCCATGAAGATAATTAACTTAAACCTGGTATAATGTCTAAGAAATTAAATTTTGTTATAATATCCTGATGGGGTATGGTGGTTCGGCTATACTTACGGAGAACTGTTACGTTTGTAGCAAAAACTCTTGGTGGATGTGTTGACACTTGGCACATATATAAACCTGCGTCTTCTTTTTGCATTGGATTTATGTGTAGCCGCCAATTGTTTGGATACTGAAATTTAACCCGTATCCGTGGATCACCACTGTACGTATTATTTCCAACAGTCAGCAAGGAAAATTTGTCTGTGGTTCGACGTACCCACATTACCTAAAAAAAAGAAAAAAAAAATAATACAAATTCCATGTTACTGTATAAGATTTAAGGTTCAAAATTATTTTGCTTCCACACACTAAGAAAAATAAGTGGAAAAATTGAAAAGTGAATTTTTCTGTTTTCTCCACGTTTTCGATCGTACACAATTTTTCGCTCGAACGATAAGTCAAGAATGCGTTGAGGAGAGAGGAGAGACTTGAAAATTTGGTAGTAGGTTTTTTTTTTTTGTGGACGAGCTGCTTTGTATTGTAAATGGGTAAAAATCTGCCTAACCCCTTTGAACCCCTCCCATGCAATTTTTTTTGGCGAAATACGTGGTTTTTGTTGTTTAATTCTTTTTTTTGCCAGTAAATAACAAAATTTCAAAACAAATAAGAAAATGGGAAGGATAGGGGAAGGGTGGGGAAAAATTTTGATAGAATAGAGGAAAAATTAGTGGAAATCCTGGGCTAGGGGTGGCGAAAGGATGAGGAAATAGGATAGAAATGGGTGGGAAAAGAAAAGTATAGGGGTGAATGGGGAAAAGTAGGGAAAGGCAGAAGGTCGGTTTTGTGTCGAAGCAATGTAACCGTCATTTGAGAGCCATTTTTAAATTATAATTATTTTTAATTAATCCTACACGGAATATTACAGTCAGTTTGGTATAAATAATATTTTAATAGCCACACATGGGGTAGGTATATTATAAAATGGCGCTGCAATGTATAAATATTAAACTGACTATGACTATAAATAATTTCTTGTAATATTACACCATAGCATAATACATAAGAATGCCATAAACTTTAATTATTAAAAGATTAAAGAGATTTTCTTTTCTAGAAAATTTATAGTTTTATGATTAGAGCAGGTATGTATATAGTATAGTTGCAGGAACACAATACCGAACAGGCTCTATGCTATACTATAGATTTGTGCACGTACATATATATGTTGGTACTTGTATATTAATATGTACTATACATTGTACATGGGTACTCGTCGTTTTATTTTTCCGCTTAATTAGAAAAATCTTTCGAAGTAGTTTCGTCGGATTACACCATTGAGCTTTTAAGCTTTTATGAAAAATATGAGGTGACCGAAACGGTAATTAATGAAATTTGTAAATTATGGTATATAATGGAGGCTGGTGAATAATTGTGGAAAGTTCTTAATAATGATTATTTTAGTGAGTGGCTGACACCTACATACGAGAGGTAGGTAAATATGATAATTGTGTTGATGGCATTTAATTAATCGTCTCTGATTTAATATAAATATATTGATTGATTATGGTATGGTAATTGCATTTTTGTGCAAATAGTGGAAAGAGATTTCGATCTGCGGATGGTATTTTGTAGCTAGTGAATTTTATTATACTGAAAATTTCCGGAACTGTATGAAAGATTCGACACTTGTGTACAAGACGTGAAAATAGACGTGGCAGAATATTTTGACAGTCCTACGGCAGCAATCTACACAGAGGTTCTCAGTGAATACCTGCTGTCAATAATGATTTGTATTGAAGTGATAGTGTTCAATGGACAAAATGAAGTGATCAACTTATTTGACCTTTATTCGACCATATAGAAAATTTTTAATTGTCTGTTATTTTTTAAACCTCTGAACAATGGATTTAAAGTGGGATTTATTTATCATATAAATAGTTATTTGATGTATTTTTTTTTGTGTATGAGAAAAATTTAAATTACAGTATGTATTCGATAATTGCACCAATAAAAAACAAGGCTAGTTGCAATTAACGAGATATGTGCAATTACCGAATACGTTTTTTTACGCATAAAATCTAATAAAACATAAAACATAGCGTAAGTTATTTCCAAAGGTGCAATTATCGAAACATTTTTATTGCAATTATAGAGTATATACTGTAACTATTTAAAGTGTTGCAATTACAGAGTGTTGCAATTACAGGGTGGTGCAATTAACGAATACGTACTGTACTTACTTGTTGTTACTAGACAATTATTTGTCATATCTTCTACGATCAAAAGCTCTTTATAAAACAAAATCCAAATTCAAATAAAAATTACTTATTACTCAATTATCTATTATCGAAAGAAGAAGATCCATTTTCTAAAATTAATACTTTTCCGAATTTAAAAGAAAGAAGCTTAATTTGTTATAAAATAATAATAACTTTGATGACTAGATTCATGTGATGTTATATACATATATACAATACACACCTACTTATGTACATGGATTGCACATATCTATTTGATAGAAAAAATAAAATAAATATTGTTGTAGGTATTAGAGAACCGGGGCCATATAACTCAAAGAGATTTTCGAATTCAAATATTTATAAGCCAAAAATGAAAAGCCTTAAATAAAGATCAAGTTATAATAAACATTGTACATATATGATATACATATATGAATATATATATATAATATACATATACATGTAAATATTTTTGATAAGCTCTGTTACAATCGTGTGTATACAATTATACATGTTATACATAGGTACATATAATATTATACATACATATATATATGTACTTATATTTTGACGGTCCTAAGAAAAAACATCCTAAGTCGATAACTTAACTTTTCAAGAAAACATTTTAAAGATTTCGAATATTTTTTTAAAAATCATCAATCACTTTTAAGTAGGACTGTAATTTGTTCTTCTTATCTGTGTACTTATATAAAATACAAAAAAAAAAAATATTTCAGAGTTTTTTTGCAAAATATATATCCTCAGCATACGTTGGTCTATCTAGCTGCACTTGGTCTATTACTATTTATTTGTTTTTCATTTTGGATAAGGATAAAACAGAAATTAAGAACAACCGAAATGGGAACTTTAGGACAAATAACAGGAAAAATTGTTTAGGGATCGAATAAGAAATACCGAAATTAGCGAAATATTTAACGTACCAGATATAATTTAGTCGAAAAGGAGCAGAAGGCGGGAATGAAGGGACAACATTCAGAGAATGGATGAAAACCGATTTCGTCAAAATAGCACACTAGCACAGATCAATGGGCAGACGATTACCCGGAAACCAAGACAAGGTGGAAGCAAGATCAGTGCCGTCTCTTACACTCTCATGCATTTTTCATATGTGAGCCAGAACTCTCGTGACCTATTTACTAGGACTCCTTCCTTAAACAACAAACATAAAAAGAAGATTTTGAATAAGATTTAAGTCGAGTTTTGGAGGAACATCTAATGTCAAAAAATAGTTATAAAACCGGATATTTTTCGTTTGCCTATTCATTTAAATATTACCTACACTCTATGTAAATGCATCTCAATATATGGACAATTTAATTCAAAAAAAATATCAAAAACATCCTATGATGTCGAATTAGGATCTTATTGCTTGGGGACCGTTGATTTATGTATAAAATCTAAATAATACAATGAATATATTTGAGTTTTACGTAAAGAATTAAATTTAGATACATTCGAAGGAAAGGACAATTTTGATATATCAAAAGGAGCTTTATGCTGTATGAACCTATTATACATAAATATTATTTTCTAAACAAATTCTAAGAAGTATATGAATTAATATATAGATAATAAACATATATACATATACATATACCTATATATAATGTAATACATAGCATATTTAAATAAATTAGTAATAAAAGGCCATTTGAAGTTTAATATGTTTACAAATTGTATGGCTTCTAAATAAAATTATCGTTTCTTGTTGTTGAATTTTCAGAAAATTCCAGATAATGTAGGAGAGGGATTAAAGCTGCCAATAAACAAATTGAAATTTTGAGTCACTGAATATTTTTTATTTGTTTATAATAAAATTTGGTAATTGAGTACAAAATATAAATACCAGTAATCTTCGATCCAGCTTATAATTATAGATGAGCTTTTTCTCAATGAAATATGTAATTATTAAAAGCTGTATTGTACAGGTATTCCCTATTGTATAAATATAATATTATTTGACTATTAGATATAAGTAAATGATTGAAATAAACGATTTATGATACAATTAAACTGTAATTGGATATTAATTAGTGAAGGGAAATGTTTCAAACAAACATTTTTTATTTTAAAATTCTGTATTTATCTTGTAGTGGTACTGCACAAACATTTAATTAACTGAAGCTTCTCGGTTTTCTTCGTTTCCAATTATACATTTTAATGAATAATATTTGCTAAACGTACATTACATCCCATCATATTACCCCAGCATATTCATTCCATTTAAATATACAATAAAATAAACACAATTCCACATCATCAACAAGTGCTTGTTTATACACTTAAGTTTCTATTTACCAGAGTATACATAGAGGAGCAACGGCAGCAGCAGCAGCAGCAGCAGCTACAAAAATGTGCTGAACTGAGCTGTTTAAGTGATATACAAATATGTATACAATACCGTACATCACTAACTATACATGTGTTTCGTAATATAATAATTTGGCCTTAACCACAAAAGAAAGAAAAAAAAAATAAAAAAACCATTAAAAAAAAGAAAAAAAAGAAAAAACTAAATTTGATATTTTCAAGAAAAATAAGAAAAACAATGCCATAAATTATACAGATTTGTACTGTGAAGCCAAAAGTTTTTCATTTATATATACTACGAACAATGTACAATGTACAGTAAATGAGTTTTGCAGAGCTTTAACTTTTTTCCAACGAGCTTAGCGAGAAAATTTTCAACTTAAGCATTTTCATATTTATGACAGAAAGTTTGACAAATTGGTCAGAGATTTATTATTAAGTTCAAACAAAGATTTTAAGTAGTGTCCCCGATAAAAAAAAAAAAAAAAATGAAACTCCATATGGTTTCTTTGCTTTTGTTGATAATATTTATGTTGATATATGAAAAAAATAAATTTTGTCTCCACCACATACATAAGTCATTCGAAATGTTTAAAAGTTTTTTTTTATGTCTGGTGTTATTGTTATTATTATTATTATATAAAATTATAACAAGAAAAAAATGTTCAATCCGATTTGGTCGAATGCCAATTTTAATAAAATCATTTATTTGTGTGAAACTTTTTGTGAATGCGCAAATTTAACTATCGGATTTTATTTGGTATTTTGTATTATCGTTATAGACAATATGATCTTTGTCACAAAAATTGTCATAATATGATTGTCTCACTTTTTATATGTAGGTTTCAGAATATTTTTATATTTTTTATTGAGAAATTAAACTACAATTCATGCTTTGACGAATTTAATTAATTTATTTTCTTTTTAGTTCTAGGTATATGGGCAACTTTTTTGACTAAAAATATATTGACTGAAATATCAATTAGGTTTTGATTTAGAAATAATTCCGGTTACAAATTGACAAACTTTTTGGTGCTCGGTTTCAATTAAAATTAAAAAAAAAAAGATTTCAATGAAACATTAAAAAAATGAATTTTTAAAAGTTTGTTAGAGAAAGAAATTTGTTGTAAAATAGTAATAATACTGACATAGTAAATTTACTACATTATGGTAGATATTATAAGAGAATTATCTGTATGAGAGTAAAAATATTGACAGAGATCGAACCCAGGACGTTCCGTTCCACCAAATGACATCACCTCTACCACTGAGCCATTTGGTCGGTAAATATAATAATCAATCATGGTAAAAATTCATAATTTACTATTTTCGTAGTAACTCATAGTAAATATGTAAATTTACTACAAATCATAACATTAAAAAATAGTAATCCAGTTTGTATTACTACGAAACGTAATAAAAAAATATTTTTTACTATAGGATTCTTCAAATTACTATAATATTGGTAAAAGTAGATACCACAAACGATTTTGGTTATAACTCAATCATTTTGAGTGAAAATTACCATCATTTCTCTATGTATGCGTACACTATACATACATACCTATTTATAAAATTTTAAAAAAAATACCAAATGAATATTATTTTTACAATTACAAGAATTTTACATTTCTGTTCTATATACATTTTGCTGGAAATAAAATTTCATCCATATTGATTATTTAAATTTTGATAATCCATTTTGTATAAAAAACTCATCCATTCCAATTATTTTGACCTCAATTTTATATTTTTGAACTGCACTTAATTATTCAGAGAAAAAAAAATATCTACCTATAGGTATTCGAATTTATTAACAAAAAAAAAATGTATTTATATATTATTTGTGTTATTTATTATTTAATTTTTGTTTTTTACCATTCATCCATTTGGCCTCACTCATGTGAACATTTATACTGTTCCGGTTAAATGTTATGTATTTTGTTTAAATCACAAAACTAATTTTCCTTTATCTATATATTTATATACAAATAACATTTACATGCATATGTATGCGTATATTACTAATACATATACAATGTATAATTAATTTAAAACAGTTCCCGGCGAATATATAATAAACGTGTTTCGCCCCAAATAACTTTAGGGATAATAATTTATAAACTGTCTTAACCACAGCGTAACTCGTAGTATGTTAAATAGGTTATACGAATTTATTTAAATGGAATGAATAGTACCGAATATACATAGATATCTTGTATATGTATATATGTATATATGTATAAGTACATATATATATTAAATACGTATTACGATTAAAAGTCAAAAAATATTTTAATAAAATTTTGTGTGAGTTATATTTGAAGTTTTAAACGTAATATTTTTCGGTTTTGGATGAATGCGATCGTGGTTAGATGAAAAAGTTTTGAAAGCTTAGCTACTATATACATAACCTATATTATATAATATACGTAATAAACTAGGTCATTAAATAATATAAAGTAGATGACAAAGTTTTCGTGCAGAATATTTTTAAATAAATAAAATCTATGCACATAATGTAGGTTTTTAGGAACGTTAAAATTAATATAATTTTAAAGTTAGTTCGTTAGTATAAAATATTAGAAAGTTCAAATTTGTATCACATAATCAGTGCGGTGATGTTTCTATTTAATTTAACATTAAACAGGTTGTTTAATATTAAAACGAGGGTTCCATAATATTTAAAAAAAAAAAAATTTAAAAAATTAAAGACAATTTCTCTGTTGTTTTATTACCACGGATTTATAGCTGGAAGAGATTTTGTTGTAACGTTCTCGAGAATATTTTTGTAAATATTCTCGTGAAAAGTTTCCGACTGGAGAATTTTCAAAAAATATTAATTTAAAATTGTTTTCTATAATTTATTATAAAAAATTAATTTTTTTTCCTCAAATAACAAAATTTTCACTTAAAATAAGAAAATTCTTCTGCCAGGGACCTACTCTCCCTTAAAATACATCCAATGTCCATGTCCATTCGTTTCCATTTCTCTGCTGATTCAGTGTTCATCTCAA
>JANSTT010008935.1:0-25941 GCA_026745375.1 Platyura marginata | reverse complement strand
AGAATAAAAAAATAAAGATTTCATTTATAGACTAAAAAGTTCCACGAAATACCGTTATGGCGCTGCAATCAATTTTAAGTCATTTCTAGGGTTTTTAATCATTTGTATTCAATTTACCCAATTATATTTATTGTACACGTACAAAGTTGTAAAAAATAAACAAGTAGGTACGCATACGGGTATATTATAATCGGCGTAGCCAATTTTTCCTTCTTTACTGGTTTTTATGTACTTTTCAGGAGACAGTAAAAACTAAACTTGTTTCGTATAGCGTATGGTCAAACATTGCAAAAAAAAAGAAATTTTTAAAAAAATAATGATTTATGTAGGGTTGCATAAACATCAATTTTATGCAATAAAAAAAAAAATCGGTAAAAATGAGTTAGAGGGTATTGTATATGAGCCATCGATATGTTTATACAGACATTCTATTTTCAAGGGTACATATTTCAATTAATCTCAATTTTGTCCAGATTTATATTCAAAATATTACCTACTCTAGAATAGCACTACCTACTATAAATTCCCCCATTCCTTATTCATACAATTGCCGATCTAGCCTACCTAGCCTACCTGTCATTTCTATTTATGTCCAGGAAGGTATTTCTTACTGAAATTCAATGCAAATGTTCAGTTCTGCTGTATAAAATGTAGCAATATAATCCATTTCAATACTATACATACCTACATACATTGAGTAAGTAATGACCCCTTAACGGATTAGAATCCTTATAACTGGGGATAACTTCGATATTTTAGAGAAAATCACTGAATACAAAGAGTAATAGTATATTAAAAATATATTAAAAAAAAACCACCGACCTTGTATAAAATCCACTAAGTATTTGGATGAGCAAATCCCCGACAATCGGTTTTAATAGGACTGCAACATCTGTTCGTATTTAATAAATTTTCTAATTTACTTATAATGAGTTTATTGTGTGCTTTTTTATTCAACTGAATAATAGAAAATGAACATTTCTGTCATTTCAATCGACAATTCTCTTTATTATAAAATCATCTATTCTTAGGTAACTTCTCATTCAATTAAAAATTCTTTTATTTTTAATTAGGAAACTTTCCGTAATTAAATAATTCTTAATTGAACAATTTCTGATTATGATGTGAATTTTCAATAAAAAAGTTTTTTTTTTAATATGATAAACGTATCAATTCAAAATTAATGAATTTATAAAAAAATATTGATTTTAAAAGCAGACCAAAAACAGAAAAAAAACGTCAGTGATGACTACAAAATGTCCTCTTGTGTGCGGTATTTATTGAATTCAATTTTTTTTTTTTGCTAAATGAAAAATGTGTGAATATGAATGACCATTTCATTGTAATTTTGTATAGGTCCTGTAAGGGTTAACGGTGTGTTAAAAATGCTAGATTCTTTTGAACACAAAACAAAAGAAAAAAACTTTTTTTTATATCTGTAATTTTTTCTTCCCAAATTTTTTTATTTTTTTTATTTGAAAATATTTATAAGGGGAGGGGAGGGGTTGATTTGCGCATACCAATGTTCTCGCGACCCAAAAATCCCCAAATCGAAAATTTTGCTAAAATCTTTTTTTTTCTTCATATTTTTGTTTGAATTTTGAAACATGCAGAAATTGCGACGGAATACTGAAACAAAATACAAGGTGACGCAAAAGTCATCACTCCATTTCCTAAGGCAGTCATTTTGTTTGTAAATAAATTGAATGGGTTCTGTTTGTTGATTGTTGTATATTTAAACGTTTAAATTTTTTCCCATTAAGTCGCGAAGATAATATCGGTCAAGTGGCCGCTGTCAGAATGTTGATGTACATTTGGGCTCGTTTCACAACATTTTCTATGACTTTTGTCAAAAATTCTGGCAAAACTTCTCCTCTTTTTGTCGGATGTTCTTCTATCGGGCCGCCAAGGTCTGTGGCCTGTTCGTATAGAATTATTTAATTAAAAAACCCCAAAGAAAGAAATCAGGAACGGTCAAATCGAGCGATCCAGTACAAATCGACAAAACGTTAGCTTTAGAAACATTGACACAATTATTCTGCATTCTTAAGGAATATAGCGGTTAATGGTTTGTCTACGTGTATTCTGCTTTTGTTTGATTTAGAAATGTTAAAGTCACGATGACATGAGACGCCATTTGCAAAAATCTTCCGTTAGGGTGTTGACTTTTGCGCCACCTTGTACTTTCTCTCTCTCTCTCTTTATATTTCATATAAACAGAAGGTAGTAAAATATGCAAATCAGTAACACAGAACTTTTTTTTTATATTTTACATGATTTATTTATTATATATTTTTTTAACATCAACTTTTATGTGTAATTTTATTTTAACATTTAAACATACATATTTCTACGTGTAAGTAATAAATTTCTTGAAGCCTAAGTTTTCGAAAATATTAGATATGTCATGAGTAAATTCTGCCAATCTATTATTTTTGTATAACTACACTTTTATATACCCGAAGATATATTGGTTAAATAAATGTACTAATAATATCCCACCAATTGTGTATAGATGACAACATAAATTTCATAAAAAAAAATTACCCATGCGGAAATAAACTTCCCCCCAAAAAAAAAAAAAACTAAAAACTATGCAGAAAGGTCGAGAAAACCATAATAATAACGTGCCCATCTAACTATATTATTCATCCGTCAGTATGAACAATAATTTTATGATATTCAAATATTGCCTAATGGGATTGAGGCGCCGGACCGTGTCGGTGGGCGATGGAGATAATTTAACCCCAAAACAGGAAAATTAAGGAAAACGCCAATAAAATGCTAATTTATATTATACCCTTTGAACGTAATTGTCATTTAGTTTGTTCGAATAAGTAATATATAGTCGGTACAATTTTATGATGTATATTATTCATAAATAATAATATCTTATTAATGCAAAAGTCAACAATAAAATCGAAAAATTATATATTGCCATAAATATTGGCTGGTGGAAAATTTAATGCGGTTTTGCTGTATACATACATTATTAGTTATAATAATAAGAAAATCTAAAAATACTTCCAATTTTTTTTTTTCTTTATATTATTAAGTATGACGTAAGCATGATAATAAAATTCACAGAAAAATACCTCTGCCAATACATTTTTTTTTTCTTCTTTTTCTTCTTTCAAATATTTAATTTACTTTGTACATTGGATGGAATGTAGATCGAATAAAGTTGAAAAGGGCGATGTGGATTATTGTGTTCAGCCTTTTAAATTAAATAAATTTCAAAGTTAAAGAGAAAAAGATGTTATGGCAATAGAGAATGATGAGTGCTGTAGGAATTTTTCTCAGACTGAATATAATTTATTTTATTTTTTGAAAAAATGAAAAAATGAAAAAATACATTTTAAACAATTTAGTGTCATATTTATTATTCAGATATATGTTTTTTTTTGGAAAAGGAAATTTTTTATATGCTTGTATGAAGATACATTTTCATGAAATTACCCTACTTCATTCATATTATAACGTAACGCCACAGTATCATGTAATAATTTCAAATATGATGAATATCACATTAAAATGGAAATGTTATTATTCGAATTTTTCTATATTTGTGTGTGTGTGTGTATGTGTATAAGGATTCTCATTTTGTATGTTTTATGAAATTTTACTACGTAAGGTGATACGTTTAGGTTCACTTTATATACTTACGACTGTACACTGTGTACAGTGTACATCTGTACATACACCTCAATGTAAAATACGGATCTTAAAAAAATGATTAAAGAAAGAGGGAAAAACGTTTCGATGGAAAATCGTACAGAAAAATATGGAGATAGAAAGCAATTAAATATCGTCCTTTTGATGTTTTTTTTTTGGATTATATTACTACTGAAGGAAGTAATAATTTATTTTATTCTTTTTTTTTAAATGTTGGAATGTCTTTATAGAATCATGCCATTTTGATCGTTCTGTGAGGAAACGTAAGCTAAATTATATTATTACACTCCCATAGATTTAATCGCAATATATTATTTCATTCTAAATTGTGGTTAGTTTACGTCAGGGGTCAGCAAACTACGGCCCGAGGGCCAAATCCGGCCCGCGGCTTAATATTATTTTTTTACATGATATAATTAAAAATAATTCAAATTACGCTCGGTAACGCAACGGCCGAGAGTCGAGTTGATGTGCTGGCGTCGCATATTCGCATTCTATCCTCTGATGTTAAGTGCTGCCGAAATTACTCCGAATAGTAAGTACTGTTTGGTCTTCGGTACTACCATCCATTTCAAAGAATGAAGAAAATTAATATAAATGTTTGATATATTATTATGTAGGTGAAATAATAGATGGTGTGTCCACTTAATATGTGGCTATTACTGTTGAGTAAAATCTTTTTTTTTCCTCTTCAACTTTGAAACTACGATACTATTCATCCTAAATAGAAATACTACTATCGGTTACAAGAACTTCTTAACTTCCAAAAACATGAAACGGCAGCATTGGACTACAGCAAAATATATATGTACTCGTACATATAAATATTATGCAAAAATATCACTAATGAACAAATAATAAATTAAAAAATTTTGAACTTTTTTTTACTCTCCGTGAGTTTTCAACCTCAGCCCTGGTTAAAATTTGTTTGATCTGGCCTATTCCACCCCTGCTTTACATGATTATGACTGCTTTTAAGGTGAAATCTGAACCAACTGTTCGAAACTGTTTCGAGTACCGACATTGAACAAAAAAAATTTCTGATCCTAATCGGTTGCTCGCTTCTTCGTTTTACATGATTACTCAAAAATGTCTTGAGCTACAGACTTTGAATTAGGTATTGTAAATAGATTAAATTTCCACTTCTTTCTTAATTTGGAAAAATGTCGGTTTACTCCTAGAGCTAGAGATGCGGTAAGGTAGAGACTAAAAATCTGTAGAGGTTTAAGTAAAATATTTATTACGGTATTGAGAACCCCTCAAAAAAGCCAAAAATTCCAATTAATATTAATTTTTCTATGAAAGCCACATAATTACTTTAAATTGAAGTTTAAAAAAAAAAAAAAAAAATCTTAAACGTTTTACTCTCTGTTTGAAGAATTTAATTTAATTTTCATTAAAATATAATTTCGTTAAGGTTGATTTTGTTTTGATTTTCCGTCAATGTCACAACGTGGTGGACTTTTCGCAACAACATAACGAAGTGTAGTAAAGATATAAATTAATTAAATTGAATAAGAAATATTTTCAAAATCATCTCATCTGAAAATAACACGTAATAGGCGGTACACAACACGCATGCACTAGTTACTAATTTTATATCATTGGCATATATTTTCGTATTCCGGTGATGTTGCATTTTGCGTAATAACCTATGTGTACATACCTATATATATATTGAGATTTTAAAATAAGGTCATTCATTGTTTTTGGTTTGTTGAATTAAAAAACCGGTAATGAAGAAATAATTGGCTATGCCGATTATAATATACCTGTATGAGTAGAGTATACTTATCATTATCTATTTCTTCTGTACAAGAAATACTTATATTAATACTTATATTGTAATTGTTGTTTGCAGCGCCATAACGGTAGGTCTTGGAACTTTTTGATCTATTAATGAAATCTTAATTGTTTTATTCTCTTTAATTTTTGTTATTTTCATTTTTCTTTAATCCGAATATAGTATTTTCAGTAAATGATTAAAAACCATAGAAATGATATACAATTGATTCCAGCGCCATAACGTTTTGTCGTGGAACCATTTAGTCTATCAATGAAATACTTATTTTTTTATTCTCTATAATTTCATTTTTTCTGCATTCATTTTTTCATATTCTTTTTTTCTGCATTCCGAATATATTTCTACTAAATTTATGTTTTATATCAAAATCACACTACACACATTTCCCCTATGTATACCTTGCTCGAGTTACTCCAAAAACAATACTCTAGGTGTAACTACTTAATAAACTAAATTGTAGCTCTCTGGTTTCAGCCGTTTAGCCGGAATCTTGATTACGGACGGACATATTTCGATTTAAAATTTCTCGAAAATTTCGACGGCGTTTTTTGGTTCTACATGGAATATTAAGGGACGTTACAAACTTCGTACCAAAGTTATAATACCTTTTGATGCTACGCTCATACGGATATAAAAATGAATATTAAAAACCTAATACCCGATAGATTCTTCAAGTCAAATGTAAGCGGCCAAATTCTGGTCGAACAGCTCAAACCCTAACGGATTGGTGTATTTATACGCAGAACTTATACTATAAATGTATTAATTTTTCTCTTTCAATGTGTTAGTGCGAAAGTTTTGAAACGGTTCTAATCGGTAATATTATTAATCGGTAATTATATATTTGAATTATACAACTATGCATAACAAATGTCAAATTATCCCACCTCACGAGTATTGTAAAAGAAAAAATGGCATATGAGAGAAGTTTCGGTAAATCCCTATTACAAAAAAAAAAAAACAGAATATTTCTAGGATTAAGACAGAATTATTCAGTTTTTGTTCGGCAATACTCCAACTGTCATTATCTCTCACTAAGTGGCCAGAATTTGGGTGCAGAACAGTACCTATTTCTTAAAGGGACCAGAAATATTTTATTTGTTTATGGATAAAATCTAGGGTAAGAAAGGTAAATGATATTATAATAATTGAGATTATAACAAACAGGATTATTGCAAAAGGAATTATAGTAAATGCGATTATGGTAAATGGGTAATATATGTACAAAAGGATTATATCAAGTGGAGTTTCGTCTTTTTAATATGTATTAATCCCTAATTCCCTGTAGCTAACATATCAAGAATTATTTTCTCTACCGATATTGTTCATTAGCTTAAAAGCTCAAAGTCGTATCATACATACATACATTATGTTATGTGCTTTCGATATGCATATATTATTTGATACCTATAGCAAATATCTTCAACATACATAATTTATATTTGATATCTACAGAATTTTAATTTCCAAACAGAAAAATTCAATTATGTAAATGATTTCTGATCCTATCACGTAATCAATTACATCTCTTTGTAAATTAAAAAAAGGAAAAACGGAGTTTGCGTGTGGAATGTTCAATAGATGTCTAATTAAACAGAAGGCAAAAATATTTACACTTATAATAAATGTTTTATATTTTTTTTTTTTGCATATTTTTTCGGATCAATACAACACCCTAACAATATATAATACAGTTAGCCGCTTTTGAAGGATATTTATCTGTACGGTATATATTTGATATCTTGTAAGTATTGATCGACCCGTTTTCAAATGGCTTCAAGACATGCGAACATCAACAATATGTATTACTGGCTCTAAATAAAATGTTAAATCATCGAGAATATAGGCAATCAAATTAGGGCTAGACAAGGCAACTACAGAGAGGAAAAAAAAATATGAAAAATCATTTTTTTTAATTAATAAATGACCAGGAAAATATAAATGACTAAATTAATTAAGCAATTTCGGTCGGAAAATCGTTATACATAAGGCCTTTTGTGTTCTATATACATTATTTAATTTAAACAATGCATTTTTGATATGATATCCAACCAATAATAAATGTAATTCGATGAATATGTATCTAATGTACAATTGTACATACATACATACATATATATATATATATATATGTACATATATCTATATACTTGCGTCACGAGCATGGTTTTAAAATTTAATCAATTGAAACTGAAATAACTTTATTGTACCTTTCCTACGTCATTTCTTACAAAGCGCTTGTTTATATAACAATGTGAGATTATAAAATTGTTTGCTTCATTCAATTGATTTATTGAAGTAAAATTTTTAATACTCTATAACAGCGGTTCCCAGCCTTTTTTTTCTTTTCGGGTTGGTAGTTGGTACCCCATCACAAAAAAACTTGTTACTTTTGGTAATTTTGCAATTTAATTTTCGAAATAATTGATACGAGCACTGGGCTTGCTTAGATTTGGACAATTCTGCAATATCAGATTTTATTAATGTCAATTTTAGACGGTAAGTCTGGGTTAACTTCAATTCTCGATCGGCACTTGTTTTTTAGCCGAAAATCCAAATATAAATGACGTACTACAAGGGATCAAACAATACAAAGCTCTGTCCGAAATCAATCCATATTCTGCTCTTCCTTAAAGGTAAAAATCACTCAACAAGTCCTTGTTAAAATCGCTCTTAAATACACCATGACATGAAAGTTCAATGAATTGATGTCTTTTCTGGACAGAAAAATCACCTGGCAAATACAATTTTGGAAAAAAACGGATTTCTTATTAGTCCGAAAATGTTTGCTGAAGCTGTGCCGTTATTTTGTAGAAAACGTAGAATAGAATAGAACATGGATTAAAATAATAGCAAGAAAGTAAAGAAAAATTAAGCGCTGTGAATGATCTTTACGAGTTAGGCCAAGGCCCACTCAGGGGTGTGGTGTCATTGATAATGCTGATGATAGAAAGAATGTATTTGTTTTATCTGTTTTTGTACAACATTTTTTTTATAATATTTTTCTCTGGGTACCCCTTAACAACTGGCTTTGTACCCCTAAGGGTACGCGTACCACCGGTTGAAAATAGCTGCTCTATTACATTGTACATAGGTTACCTACTATAAAATCGCATTAATTTATATTGCTTTATGTGCAATAATTTACATAAAGTTATGTGTAGGTATATAATGTGGGTTATTCCCGTAAATTTACGCACCAAATTGTTATCATACAATAATTTTTATCCACTTTACATATACTTAACTTAGTGTTTATATAATAATCTTACTTATCAATGAAACGTTATTTTATATTATGCCAACAATGTCCATTTGTATTATTTTTGAAGATTTTCTCTGCGTAGTTGTCTTCAAATAAATTTACCGGAATAACCCCCAATTACATAAGCAATATTTAATTTATTTGTTCAATCATAGCGCAGCCCTTATTTTTAGTTTAGATTTAGATTTCTCGATTACCAATTTTAAAAACATTCTTTAAACTATGGCCTGTTTGAACCAGTAAATTATTTGCAGTAATTTTTTCAATGAATTAATTTGTTTTTCTATGAATTTGTTATTTAGACTTATTTTACATTGACCTCTCTATGGCGGACACCCCACATGTACGGACAAATTTTTGGGCGCCCGAATAGACGGGGAGCACTGTTTATGTGAAAGTTTTTTTTAAATTTTTTTTTCTCCAGTTCAGAGTTTACAAAAATTTTAAAAATTTTGATCACAAAAAATTAAAATTATTTATACTTAATTTTCTTTATAATTTAAAAGGGGGAGTATACAGGGATGGGAAAAACGGAAAAAATGTTAAAATATGCAAAAATTAATGTTTCGTAAAAACTTGTCCCTGAGGTGGGTAACGATAATAAGTAAATAAGAAAGCATATAAAAATTGTTAATTTTCTAATTTTATTTCCGTCATTTCCATTTCCAATTTTCTATGACAAAAAAAAAAAAAAGAAAATTTATTTCGTTTTGCTCTAATTTGAATCGATATTGCCATTTTAAATTACTGCACCGACATTTCATTCAATTTAAATAAATTAAATGTACAGACTACTACAGAGAGGAAATGGAAAAATCCAGAAGAGTGTAAAAAAGCTTAGGCGCTTATCCCATTTTAACGAAGATTGATTTCAACAAATGTAGAAAATGCTGATTCTTTTATCTCGTTTATGTGGTTATAGCCATGTACTGATATGAGTTCGGTTGAGGTTTTTCTTAGTTTTTTTTTCTTTATTAAATAAAAAAAAAAAATTGTTGTTGGAGTTTATAGTAAATAAAAGAAATATATACATATATATATTATATATAATGTTGATGTGGTTCTTTTCTCATGAGTAGTCTATATAGTACATAGTAGGTTGTGATGTAATACATAATATCTAAGTATGTATTGCAGGGATTTATCTGAAACTATAACTCAATAGCATAACAGCATAAAACATCTTAAAAAGTTGAAACATTTTTCTTAACTCATATAGTAAATATTGATATATTACCAATGTTTTATAGAAAGAAAAAAAAAATTGACAATAAAACCACAAGTTTTTGTAAAATGATTGAGTGGTTTTTGTAGAAATTTTCAAAAAGGGAAATAACATAGTTCTTTTTTTAACTTTGAAAGACTTCAAACTCTTTTTAATGTCAATCAATCATTTATATGTGTTTAATATCGATATTAATGTTTTTTCAAACATTATTATAAAATGTCTTTTAAAGCTATAAAAAGATAAGAAAATATTGTAAAGAGTGTCTTGTCATATGGTTATTAGAGATAAAAGAAGAAAAGTTGATATTAAATTGGTGCAAAGTTTAAACTTTTAATTGCTTTAGTTAAAATGAGAGTAATTATGGTTTTTTTTTAGAATGTAAAACTTTTACTCGTTTATAGTATCAACAATAATTTATTAATTTATTATTCAATATAAGTTTTGTTTTTTATAACATTGGTGTCAGGTTAAAGAAGTGAATTAAAATATTTTTTATTATTGCTAGAATAGAATAGATTTTTTTACTTAAGACTTAGTGTGTCTTCTTGAAAATGTCGTATTTGTCACCTATTTGCATTTTTTTTATTTAATTAGAATTAAAAAGGAAGTGGGGTGTTGCTTACTTAGATTTCTTTATGACAAGCAAAAACATAATAATTATTCATTCTGTTATATTACAGCTTTGTAGACATTAACTCTAATTTTTTTTTAAAAAAAAGTATTCAAAATATTTAATCTTTACAGTTTTACTGCAAATTTCGTTAATTTTCCAGGAAGGGTCCGCCCTCAGTCAATCTTACCCTCCCTCCCTTAAGGAAAACGTTATATTCTTCATTGAACCGTTATTTTAATTAATTTTTGAGAAAAACTTTAGACTTTAGAATTTTTGCTGTCTTTTTTATTATTTTTGATTGACATTTTCGTTTCATTGGGATATTTGTCGGAAATTTTCATGAAGAGTCCGTTCCCCAGCCGTACGGGTTCAAGATTCCAGCTATTCACAATTTTCAACTCAATCGACAATTTAATAATCAAGGAAAATGAAAATTCATTTCCGCAAAAAAAAAAAAATAAAAAAATTATTCCCCCAAGAAATCATCAAATTCCAAATTTCCCACAATGCCTATAGATTATTAATAATTGAATTTAAATGGTCGTCGTTCAAAAACACTTAATGTCATTATGTGTTTTTATATTGAGAACCGGAAAATTTCTTATCTTGTCTACAAAATGATAAACACATGCAAAAAAAAATGAGTTTAAAACTGGATTTCTTATACGGAAATAGGTTTTCTTGGGGAACTTTTTTTATATATAGGAAATTGGTTTCTGAATTTTATTTTTGCCAATTATGAGCAGCTATTAACATTTTTATTTACCATTTGATGTAGCTAAATAAAAGCTAGAGGCGGTTATTATCGCTTTTTAACAACTTGAGATTAAAACCAAAACCAAAAAAAAAATGACATTTACTCCTTAAAAATGAATATCCTTTGATGTGATAATTTTTATACAACATGTTCGTTATCCATTAATCTATTTTTATGTAAAGTATAGAGAAGCGCACGAGTTGTTCCATAATTTATTGTAGCCATAATTTTTCCAAATGTCTAAATAAAAACCATTAAGCTCCATTTTCACTGATATACATTTTTTTAGTATAAAATTGGACTGTTTTTTAATTTGTTAAAAAAAAACTTCTGTATGTTTCGCTAAAGCAATGCATTTATTTATTTATTGTTGTTTTCTGTTATTATACCTATACACATTACACATCTTCAATAGTAAGAAATCGATGTATTACTCATTTCTACTTTATTATTGATAATGTTAACATCAATTTATCAATACAAAACATTTTCAAATCACGTACTTAAATATTGAATATAAAAATTTTACCAAACCAAAGTAGTTAATCAAAAAATCAATATTTACATCAGCCAATTAACATATGAGCTTTTCTTACACATTCAAATCGACGATTCCGTTGCATTTTCTCGTCGTAAGTAAATAGTTAAGATACCTACCTATTTCTTTAAAAAAAATATATATATATGTATATATATATATTAAATGACGCAATTGAAGTTGTGCAAATATTTGTCTAAAGCGTTGATTAAAATCAAGACCATACACGAAACAATGATAGTGATATTAAAGAAGATGTTTCATAAATTGAAGACTTCCGACTAACATACATAGACGAAATTTCCATTTCCGCTATACAATTAAAACCATAGAAGAGAGAACATTTAGAACAAGGCTTTTTGCAAATTAATTTAAATATTTTTTAAAAAACAACAACTTTTTCTTATTCTTATTTTTTTTTTTGTTAAATTCTATAGCCTAAAACAAATTACTTGTTTTATAATAGCATTTTCATCAGATGCTTTATATATTTGTATATAGTAAATAAGAGCCACAATAACTTATTCTATTACATAACATAAAGACATAACTTGGCATTTATGGATCTTTGGAAAATTTGCTTTTCGCCCCCTTTTCGTTGGCAATATCCTCCATTTAATATTTATTTAAACAGTAAATCGATTTAAGTTTCCTTCTATTTCACTTAAAGAGAGCATATAGGCGCCGATAATGACTACAATAATGACGTCATGAATAAATTGTTTTATTTCTGTGAAAATGGATATTCGAGTATTTGACGTTTGAATAATCGTAGGAAAATTTCATTTGAATACATCCTACTACATACGATATGTGTATGTGCTGTAAAATTTTATCTATTCATCTAGGGATGTATTATATTACACAATATACAGGGTTATTCAATGTTGATTTAGTTTCGGATTTAGTCGTAATTTCAGGAAATGTGATTGGGAACAACGTTGTTATATTGGATTTATTTATATGAGTTATACATGCATATGTATATGGCTATTTAAAGTATTATTCGAAACATCATTACCTATACCTATACCTATAGTTATAAATTATAACCGAAACTGAACCGAAAACCGAAATTAACAACAATTTTTGGTGAACCGAAAATCGAAACTGAACCGTAATAATGAAAATAAATGTGGATCTGAGTCGTAGTCGTAACTATATATTTTTAATCGGTTAGTTTCGTTATTTTTCGGTTCGGTTTAAGTATTTATTAGATAAGAAAAATAGTAATCAATTTCATTTTAAAACTGAGAAGAATAAATTTTACGAATTTCAGTTCCAAAATTAACGATTTTGAACTCGAACTGGAACTTAACCAGAAAATAAAATTAGGAACGTAATCGTAAACCGAAATGAAAATATTTCGATTTTACTCTATAGTTATAAAACAGAAATAAATACAATTTAGGGATTTGTAGACAATTTGAATAAAGTTTTAAGAATTTGAAGAAAGTTTTATTTTGTTTGCTAAGTATTTTTGTTTAAATTAATTTATTTGCACTTAGGGCGCTAACATTTCGCACAATACTTCAGAATATCACATTTTTCTAAACAAACAAGAAAACAAAGAACTCTGTCGCTAAAGGCAATCACTGAATCACCCTGTTTTGTACATCACACAATAAAATAGAAGCCATCTAAAGTATATAGATAAATGTACGTAATAGCAAATTTTGACTTTGTTTCGATAACAGTGATTTTGCTGACAAATAAACAAACTTTATACGGAATAGGTATTTTGATTTATTCAACTCTATATCGAATGGAAAATTCCGAAGTTAAGGTTGTTATTGAAGATGTTGTCGAAGAAGTTTTTCGGTAAATAAAATGTTCAAAGGCGAAAAAAAGCAATTACCTATTGAGACACACTTTATATTATATAAGTATGTAGGTATGTATAATATGAGAAAGGCATCCGTCCGAATGTCAATTTCAAATAATATACTTTGAACGATAATATTATCTGAATTAAAATCAGTTTCTCTGTTTATTGTGGACAAGTGATATATTTTTATTTTAAAAGGAGGGTGCCTAAAGGCAACAACACTTAGGCCGTCCAATGGCCCATTGTGTCCCTCTTTAAAGAAATGGCGGGTTTTGATTTAGGGGGTGGAAGAGGAGGTTGTCAGACAAACATTTATGAATTCAACCAGCCTGTTGTTCTTACGAACTCCAGTATGCTATGGAGGTTCAGCTCCCTTAGGTCCTCTAGATATTCTAAACTGAAGGCCCCTAGGTACCTCGCCCTTGTTCTATAGAGTGCTGGGCATGAGCAGAGGAGATGGAAGACATCCTCCTCCACGCCCTGCACATCTCAGTATAACTATAGCCCAATTTCCAGGCATGTTTCCAGAGATTTGCGTGCCCGGTGATAATGGCTGTGAGTGTTCTCAGCTGTGTCCTGCTTAACTTTAGGATTGTCTGTGTTTTGACCATGTTTGGTTTCTCCCACAAACTCCTTGAAGTTCGGCATGATTCCAGATTTTTCCATCTTCTGGTATGAAGAAGTCGGATCCTATCGGACAAGTCATATAGAAAAATCCATTCAATTTAAGTTGCTAAGCAATTTATAGTGATTTACTGAAATTTTTCAATTTTTCAATTTTTCTTATTAAATAGTTTCAATTTTAAATTGCATTTTTAATGAATAAATTTTTTTTACTTCCCTCTATACAGAAAATGTTATGAAATTTATTAAATCCATTGAACATTTGAACGTTACGCCACTCCAAAATTTATATAGAAATATATCTGGGAGTATATACAATTATACATATGTATGTATGTACATTGACAAAAGTATATTATGTACACTTTGAAACTACAATAGCGATTTGTACAATAATGTATTTTTAAAATATTATGTGGCCTATTTTTGAAAACTTCAATGAAAGATAGCTCTCACATTTTTGGCAATAAAAAGAGTTTTTGAGACAGTTTTTATTATTATGTATATATACAACAAAGATTATTTGCTACTTATATGTTTCTTACACATATAGTCTCACACAGACAATTAAATTGCGCAATATACATTTTCCACAAACATAATTTTAAATTTAGTTTTTCCATAAAATTTTCTTCGTCTGAAGGTTTTTTTTTTGTATATATGTACCAACTACTGTGCAAAGAAGCTTAAAGAATGTTATACTTATACTTACACTGTCTGTAGGAGGACTTCTAAATGCCGGAAAAAACCAATTGAAATGCGTTAAGTGTCTGTACGGTTGAATGTTAATTTAAATTGTAATTAAAGTAGGTATTATATAGATAATAAATAATTATTTAAGAATATTACATTGTCTTCGTAAATTATCTAACAGTTGGTAATTTTAGAAGAAGAAAAAAAAATGTCAATGATCAAGAGCATTGTTGAGTTATTCATCATTTTAAACGTCTTTTCTTGTGTATAATGCAGATATTATTATACATAGGTATTACTTTAATAAAGAGTAGATTCGACAAGCTTTATTATGAGGAAAGAACCTTATCTAATAAAAAGCAATTGTATGTAGGTTTTGCGCACAGTGATAACCATAAGCGATTCAGATTGCTTTAAATCACACCGTTTAATATCTTACTCGTTTCGTATTTTTACGTATTATAAAATTTGTGGTTTGCATTTTTGTGTCACTATACTGAAAATCATTGTAAAAGGCTTGAAATTTTTATTTTATTCTCTCCAATATGTCAATTTTTCAAAATCAGTCACCTATAATAACAAATTTATTTATAATTTTGTGTTAGTGCGCCCACATACGTTACTATTATTATCTCAAAAATTAATAAAATTTCAAAAAATCAAAATCCATAGGTGGCCGTTTTTGTTTAAAAAATTAAGCGCAAAAATAAATTCGCTTAAGTTAGCTCCAAAAGTAAATTAATTTTTATTTTTTTGAATGGTATAATCTACATATTATAGCATTAATTTTTTGATCGACTGTATGGTATCAAACAGCTAAGTACTCAATAGGCCATGCCACACAGTGTTGTCATTGGGCGCCCAAAACAGGTTTTATAGGCAAGACGTACGAGAAGTAAAGAATATATTTCTACACAGGTGTTGTCGTTTGTAGAGAATTTTGCAACAAAAACCAAGACTGTTAATAGGCCATGCCACACAGTGTTGTCATTACTCAAGTGATTCTTGATGCAAACCGGTTTGCATCAAAGCAAGTGATTTTTGATTCGTTGTGGATATGGAGATATACACTGACCGAAATAATTATAACACCACTTATAAAAATACTTATCACAGCAACAGATTTAAATTTAGAGTAACATTTTTTTTAGTAAATATTTTAGAATTTAGTATTTAAAGGAACTAAATAAAAGCAATTCATAAAATAAGATTTTACAACAGAAAATTAATTAATTTCCGTCATACGAAATAAATATAACGCCACTCTGAAAAAAACAATATACAATAAACTGATTTTACATAAAAATATTTCATTTAATAATGTGTTTGTGATCCTTTTCCTATAATTTCAATTAGGCACTTCGACAAGCTTAATTATTTCGGTCAGTGTATTATAATTAATTAATATAGGTCATTTTATTTTGTCTACACATGGGTACCTCGGAATTTTTAAAAATGTTCAAAAATATAATTATTGTTGTAACTTCAATCTAATTGCTTCTTGAAATTAATTAAAAAAACAAATTAATACGATTATTTCAAAAACTAAAAAAAAAATCATTTATGGACATTTTAAATCAACGCGTTAGAGAAAATGTTATAGTGTCAAGCAGATTTTTTTTTGAAAAAAAGTTCAAAATCAGTTGTTTCACATAACTACCAATTGTGTGATAGTTCAAATACCTGAGATCAATTTCTGGTCACAAATCACGGATTTTGACGTATCTGCGCAAGCAAAATATTCCAAGGTATTGAGCAATTTATTTCAATGTGTTTTTTTCACGAAGTGGCAGCAGACAGTTGCGGTTTATTATTACACTGCCCAAAAATCGTTATCGGTTATTTTGATTTTTTCGTCTGTCAAGTACTCACAAGCTCACGAGGATTTGAGATAAAATTTTGGCTAACCTTGGAAGTTTCAATCATAATATTGTGAGGTACTATTGTAAAACCTTTTTTTTTTGTCTGTAAATTTACTAAAGGGAAATAGAACATTCGCGTAATTGCACTGTTTCCATGATAACAATACCTGATTTTAACTTGACGTACAAAACAATATATAAAAAAAAAATTTACATCTGTCACAATAAAATATTTTATTTAATTAATTTTCTAATATTATTAATAATACCGTTAAAAAGAAATGGTTTCAAAAATTTGAAAATTCATAATGCACAGAAGTGTTTTTTTTTGCGGTTCGTAAATGTTAGAAACTGTGATTTGCGACCAGAATTTGACCCCTGATTTTAATCATGATAAATACATTACAAAAATTCATACGTAAAAAAAATAAAAAAAAATTACAAGATTTTCAAGAATCATACCTATTGTTCTCTTCAATATTTACGTCCAACAAAGTTTGTACACATGATTTGAACCTGTTCAAAATTCCAACAATAAACATAGTATGACAATTTCTATTAATAAATACAAAAACAAAACAAAAAAATACTTGGTATTCCCATCAATTAAAATCAACTCGATTTGGCAACATGGCAAGGCTTTAGGGAAAACGTATTCGCTTTACTCTGGCTCATAATAATAATCGTCTATTTATATGTACATACGTAAAATGTTCCTGCGTTAAAAATCAGTTGGCATACTTTCCATATTAATGACGTACAGATTTTATTTTAGTTAAATAACATTGACGTAGTTGTTTGATCGTATATTATATATAGATTATAGAGTTTGTATGTAGAGGTATTGGGGTTTTCAAAGAGTATAGTGTATGAGCGTATGTATAGGATGAACAAAAAATTAAGCTTTTCCGTGAATTTTCAGACACGCTAACACCGCCACTATATAGACACGATATAGTGACTTGGGTTTTTCGAAAGTTCCAGTTTTTGTGTTTGAGTAATATATAAAATAAAAACCGATGCAAATTTACGTAAAAACTGATTGAATATTTATACCGCCTAATGACGTCAGACTGTATTGATATATTCTACAAAATAATCGTCATTGAAACGATATAAATGCAAAGATCACGATTACGTTTATCGTTTAAATTTGAATAAAAATTCTCTGCCAACATTTGCAATATTTATTTAATTTTATTATGGAAATTAAAATCGGAAATATATTAAAATTATTGAGAATTCGCGCCATCGAACATTTTAATATTTACCAATAATAATTTACTTATAACAAATATATAACCAGGTACAGATTGATTGGCTAACACAATTTGATATTCTGTATCAATTGGGATTTATTACAACCGAACAAAAAGGGAATGCCAATCAATCATTCATTTAGTCATGTTGGACGAAATTATTTTTCACATCAATCATCTATACCTAGATATATACGAATAGGTAGAATTATTATATTAAACAGTGATGACCTTTAACGAAAGTAATACTTAAATTTAGGTTTTTAATTTAAAATTTTATTTTTATCTCACGTTTTGATGTAGGTTTTTCGATCTAGCAATTAAAATTAAAAAAAAAAAAGTTTCGCTGTTTCTTTAAAATAAATTATTATTATGTAGCATTTAAAGTAATCTATAATATAATTTGTATTTACTATACTGCTGAATATCATCATAAGTAGGTAATTACAAAATTATTTGTTTAAAACTTTTAAAAATCATATATCGGAGTCAAAATACTAGTACAAAGGGGGGAAAATCGTCAATAAATATTGACCACAAAAACCTTGAACTATTCAATAAAATCAAATCAATAATTATCTTTGTTTGAGTAGTACTAGATTTGCAAGAAAAAAAACCATTAAACGTACTCATTTTGGGTCTACCTGAGTGTCTGAACCGATTTCAGTCATACACTATGTACTTTCAGTGAATAAAACACTTTTTTTTTAAGCATTTCAAACTTTTTTAGCCCTTATTCTTCTTATGTCCTCTAACCCCTCCAGGTGGGGCATAGGGCTGAAACTAGTGATCGCCATGTGTCTTGATCCATTAACAAGGCACCGATCTCGTTCCATGTTTTCCCGACCAGTTTTAGCTCATTTATTGTCAAGCGTTTCCATGTGTTTTTAGGTCGTCCACGTTTGCGGCTTCCTTGGGGATTCCAAAACAAGGCTTTTCTTTCAGGATTGTCTGGCCTGCGTAGAACGTGACCAATCCATTTCCATTTTCTCTTTCTTATCTGTAGCTCAATGGGGCACTCATGTGTTAATTTCCATAGGTCAGTATTAGATATTACATTAGGCCAGAAGACTTTTGAAATTCGATGCAGGCATTTGTTAATGAAGAGGGAGTTTTTGCGTAATTTTAGAGGACACCGGTCATGTCTCACAACCATAGAGAAGAAGTGACTTCACATTTGAAGTAAATATCCGCAGTTTTTGGTCTTCTTGACAAGTCAGATGATCTCCAGACAATGTTGAGCTGTGCAAATGCAGCCTTTGCGGCCCATATGCGTTGCTCAATAGCATTCTAATTATCTCCATCCTCTTATTGACGTAAATAAAAATAATTTTATAAATAAAAGTTTTACTTGCCGGCTCCAAATTTAATTGCATTTCAAAAAATGACCGCTAATTAAGACTAAAAATCTTCCACCTTTACGTGATTATAACTTTGTATTCAGTAATGTATAGAACCAAAATTTAGTACAATTTGTACTAGCAGTGTCCTCCAAAGTGGGTAAATTTTATTCGTTTTTCCCTTTCTAACCTAGCGTTTTAATAAAACTTCCCCAAATACAATTTAAAAAAATATATAAACGTTGAATGTGAGTTGTGAGAGAAAGGGTAGGGTATATTTGCCCAATTTGTAATGCCAGTATTAGAATCAGTACTAAATCCTCAAATTACAAAAATTTCAGAGCTTGTATTTTGTTCGCACAAAATGTCAATGTCGGAATGATTGAGAGAGAATGAGAGATGTCGAGATCGAAATAACAATGCATAAAAATCATTTATGAGAGGTAATTCCGATCTCGACACCTCTGTAGCAGTCGGAATCATTCCGACATCGACATTTTGTACGAACAAAATACAAGCTCAAATCACTAGTGCCTCTTGCATGAGGAAATATTTATAATTTAAAAGAATTGTAACAGAAGGTTGAGGGACTATTTGGTCCAATACCAAAATTCTCGGTAGCCACCATAAAATCACTAGATCCAAAATTTCTTAAATTTATCGTTTTTCCGGACGGAGGGAGTTTTAAAAACTTTTCATTTAACTTTTCTTCTTGAAACGTGAAGAAGAAAAAAAACCCCAGTCAGGATCTATAGCCTGTCCTTGTTCCTCGTAGTTAGCTGATTTGTAATTAATTAAATTAAATTAAATTGAAATCAATTCAATGATATTTGTTTTCTCTTTCATCCCCGTAACGGATAGTGACATAAAACTTTTCTTTTAAAACTGCATACGAGTTGGGATTTTGATAAATTTAACAAATTAAGTTAAGGATTATTGGCATATTTTTGCTTTTCGATAACAGTTACGTAATGTTGTGAGTCGAAAAATGTTTCATGACATACTTATATTTATATGAAGGGATAGAAAACGTGGGCAGTAAGCCAGTTTACTGTTCGGAATTGCCCTTTGTCATCCAAATACTCTAAAAATTTTATGTTCATAATACATTACATAATGTATGTGTATTGGAGTTACTTATGTAGCTATAGTGGCTAGATAAAGTGATGCAATTTGTTAAAAATTATAAAATTTTTATTTCGAACGTCTAAAATTGATTGATTGATTGATGAAAAAAAAAAAAAACTTTGAAATCAACTAGTTCAGTTCTTTATTTTATTTTGAACCAATTCTATAAAAAATTATGATTACAAATTCCGAAATTTTTTAAAAACAAAATTATTTTTACTTCATAGTGCAAGGAAAAAGTGATGTAATTAAAGGAACATTTAAAAAACAAAACTATAATTATTCAAAATTATTAAACGCAAAATCGATTTTAAATGTTTGATTGGACTTTCATGCTTATCTAAAATAGCATGCAATCTTCTCGACATGAATGCCATAAAATTTTGATTGATTTTTACTATTCTATTTTATATAATCAGCGTCGATTTTTAATAACTTGATTTGAAAGGCGCCGACCCAATTCATCCCATATGTCTGCAATTGTGTGTAGGTCTGAGGATTGTGGTAGAGTTTAAAGTTGACTTTTGATGTAGTATAACAGTCACATGTTCATATTTCACGCAGTGTGTTTTGAGTCATATTCTTCCAGAAAACATAATCTTGGTGTTGAATACTATACACCCTGTCTACAAATGTATGTTGGCCCATTTGTTTTTCATTAATAACGTGTAATTTTCCAATCCTGGATGCTGTCAAATCGCCCATACCATTATTGGACTCCCACTATGTTTTACGGTTCCAGTAATATTTTTTTACGGTTCCAGATTTTTTTTTTTAATTTTAATACTTTTTTTTTCGTCATATCCAAATCCAATGAATTTTGGTCAATTGAAATTTCCGAATTTTTAACGAATTACATAACTTTATCTCATCACTGTATGTAATATTCTGTAGACAAAGGGATGAAAATATTTAATATGCGAAAATGTACTTGCACCCGTTTTTCTTTTTAATCAAAACTTATGACGCATCCTTTCCAATAACCTTTCTAACAGCAACTTCATTAGAATTCCAAAGGATATGTCATAACTTGGAAAAAAAAATAAAGAACTTTTACCTTTTCATATTATGAAAAGTGTTTGCGGTAGTTTTCCTTTTATGAAATGTTTCTATGATGGATATATGTTAATCAAATGGAAAGAGGAAAACTTCTAAATGTTTTATCTTCAAAGTTTTCAAAGTTTAAATTCGGTTGGGGTACTACTATATATAGTACAGGAGTGGTTATTAATTATTGTCTTCGTTTGCATCTCCTGTCATCATTAAAAGTGTGGTGGTGGTGGTGGTGGTGGTGTTTGTTTAAGACAAGTCACAATAATGTTTTAGAGAGTTTTGTATTATAAAAATCAATGAATATACAAAGCAACAGCTTGGTTTTTCATACTCCATTTACCCAAAGTTTTCCATATTTAATTTCAATGAAAAGCTACACTCGGCTGTGAGTAAAAACAACATTTAAATATATGATGATACTTCGTGTATATTTATATATATAATCGTACCTACCCTTTTTGTGGAAAAGCCTTTAAAATGTTCTCAATTATTTCTAGCCGCATTGTTATATAATGCTTCTCAACTTCCTTCGGAAAATTATTTTCCAAAAGATAAGGGTGCGGCGAGAATTCTATTTATTACAAGAAATTCAAGTATAAAGTCAATGACACCGTGTATGCCGGCGATTTTCTTTGTTTTGTAGAGCAAAAAAGCAAAGGGAAAAATATATTTTCCAAGAGTTTCTTGTTTTTTTTTTTGTTTTTTTTTTTTTTTTTGCTTCTTCTTAGTTAGTAAAGAAGCTTTATATTTATTCATTTGCCTTGTGACACCTCTTATATATGTGTCAAACACCATTTTGTAATCTCTCGACATCGCTAGCATTTATGTATGTATGTATGTATTACTATGGCTATGGGTAATAACAAACAAGTCATACTGTAATTGTCTTTTTCATTGGATAATGCATGAATACAATTTGTGTAACACATTGCAGGCTATATAACATACCAATATATAGGTCTCTCTGGAAAAGTTGGATAATGTTGGTAGTCTGCGCAGACCTCAATTCAATTATGTAACTCAATAATATGGAATTTTTACTGTGTGCATGCATACCCGTAACAAAATGTAACATACACGGTAACTTTGAAGAGATAAATCTGTCAGAAAAATTTTAAGATTCATTTATGTACATGGCTATTACAAAGAAAAAGAAAAAAAAAACATAATAAATTAAAAGAAAAACCACAACGTGTGACATAAAACTTCGTTTTCTACTCTATTTGTTCATGTTTTGTGGCTCCCTATATTGATTTGTCTTGGTTTTTCATAACCATAAATAAGAATATCCTTCGTTCGGTTGCATAAACTTCGTCGACTTCATCCTGTTCCTGTACGATTACAGCGAAATGCTTTTCCTCCCTCGAAAAAAAAGGAAGAAGAAAACAGAAAACCATCCATAATAACTATAACAAAAGTGCATCTCTCAGCAATATGATTGTATGGATGTGTAGATAGGCATATTACGTATGTACGTATACGTATACGTATAATATGTAGTATGTAGTAGAAAGCAACACATCTATCGGTGCTTTTTTTTCTCATTGTGTGCTTTTATAGTATAGGGAATATGGTACTTTTGCCTTTTCGCACAAAAATTTTCATATGTAATATTGTTCAGCCGTTTCGACGCCAATGAAATCGCGCTGTGACGCAGTGTGACGTCATACAGGCGCAGAGTCTGACCGTCGTTCAATAATAATATATAGGTATATGTGTGTGTATATAAGAGAAGAAATATTTTTTTGGTACGATTCGGGAGAGAGGAGTGTACATAGACAGTGGCGCACGGGCGGAGCTTTTTTCAGCTCCCCACTTGACGTTTCTCTTATCTCTTTGGCTATTATGTGAAAATGTTCTATAATTTGAAATGGAACGAAATGGTTTTGCCGACGAGAGATGTTCAGTCGAGCGCCGATCCCGTAGCAAGAAGGTCGCGCTAATATATGTATATATAAGATCGGTCCATCTCGGTTCATACATACATGCATATATATATAGCAAGGAAAAAAGTGTCTTTGAGCTTTTGGTTTTTTTTTTAGTAAAGAAAAATTAACTAATTCAATCGAAATACTAATTAATTAGTTCCTAGTGTTGTGCGATTTTATAGAAATTCCTTGATTTTGAAGAATAGTTTTTGAGTGTGCCAATAACATAAAAAGTCGATACTATGACATAGTGAAGGATATTTTTTTGTTTTTTTGGTCCCTTGTGAAAAAGGACACAGTTTTGTGAAATATTTATATAATACAACAAGAGAAACCATCATTTGCAAAACCTTGGGAAGGATTAGAACCTGGAATAGCTTGGAATATTCGATTAGTTCTACTTGAGCAAAGTACGTTTTTGTTTCGAAAAGGAAAAAAAAAAAAAAAAAAAAATTTGTTTTGCTAGAATATTGTTTGTGGCCATTGATTTATTTTGTTTTAATTTTGTAATCATTACTTAAGTCAAAGAAGAGCCGAACGTAGGATTTTATTTTTGGGAAAAAAAAAGTTGCGCAATCCTACACTTGAATTTTTGTCGGACATGTCTAACGAGGTAGGTAAGAGCGATGCTGCACATTGTGTTCGTGTGGAAAAATCAATGTATGTATGTATTTTGTATATTTTCTCTGAATGGAAAATTGTGGAAATTTATTTTTTCCACAAAAATTTTTTTTTTCTATAAAACATAAATGAGAAGAAAACTTTTGTACTTAACAATAGCTATTGAAATGTATACTTTTTAAATAGTACGTAAAGCAAAATGAAAAGAAAATACTTAAAAAAAAAAAAAAATTGGAAAAAGGAAAAATCACCCAGTATCGATTATTCCAAAATATTCTCTGAGGCATACACAATTTTACATAGGTAATGGTGTGCTATGGTTTGAGTTATGGGGCAGCATTACACCAGTTAAGTATTGCTCTTAATTAGCTTTTCCCGGTTTTCATTACAGTTTTGTCCCCCGAAGTTAGTTTTACTACATACTGGTTTCGTTTATGTGTCAAATCGCAAACATATTCTAATGGTTGTCGGCATTTTCAATTTTTTTTTTCCATTTTCATGGTTTTACATAAGGGGGTGGCTACTTTTTTTTTTTTGATGGTTGGCAAGAATATTGATTTTTTTTTACTGGATAGAAATTGACAAAGGTTAGACATTCTTATGTAATTAATCACTGTGGCATGACCATGCTTTTTATAGGGTTCTGCATTTGAAATTGATTACTTTTTTGTAGTAGTTGAACATAATACGATAAATTTACCATAATTTGACGATAAATCAATATGATGAAAGAAAGGTCCTTTTCGTTACGTAATGCAATTTTCTTGCAAATTATTGGGTTGCAGTATTTTCTTTCTTATACGTAATTGTAATGTTATCTTATCTTATTGTTGGTTATTAAGTACTTGTAATTGTTCTGATAGTAATTATTCTATTTTCGGAATTCTATTATTAGAATTGAAATATTTTGATGATTTCAATTAAAGATTTATCATCTTTATACGATTGTTGACTCATTTTCAGTTGTATTTACCGGTTAGGTAAAATTTTTCAAGATTTTTTTTTAAAAGACGGTATAAGTAGTTGTGCAGTGTTTTTAAAGTTTAGAAAAAATAATTTTTATTTTATATTAAGGTGCTCCATACTTTTAAAAATTACAATATACTAAAACGGTTTTGCCATATATATCGCCAATTATACTAAGTGCTTTTGGTAGTTTTCAATTGGGTGTGTTTTTTCATATTCGGTTTATAGATTTGTCTGTATTAGCTAACTTTTTGTTGTTGTTTCAATTCAAAAAATTACATGTCAATTCTTATTTTTTTCCACATTGCCATTAATTCATTATAAGAATTCGTCATGTAGAATTTTTGAAATGATGGAAAATAGCTCAACTATTTTGGTCTGGATCCACTGAAAAAAAGCTAATCTGTGTCTAAACTTTTTGATTCAACGTTAGAAAGGGAAAGGGAACCAACTTTCGGGGACTCACTTAATTTTAGAGATATTTAATTTATTTTATAAAAATTTGATATTGAAATAATAAATTATTAATGCGATTATAAAAAGGTCGTATCATAAAATTAATTTACATACGTGTAGATGTTTGGTTTCTTTATTATACAGACGTCCTTCAATGTCAAATGTTAGCACTTAGGTGCACAAATTTTTTGTTAGACTCCATATTAAGGCGGATTATTTCAACTACATTCAGGGCTATTCCGGTAATGTTAACAACAATATTGCTACCGTAAGTACAAGCCATAACAACATTTTCTATTCTCG
>JANSTT010008924.1:0-25960 GCA_026745375.1 Platyura marginata | reverse complement strand
TATTTTTTTTTTTTTTTTTTTTTTATTTTTTTTTGTTTTTTTTTTTTTTTTTTTTTTTTTTTTTTTTTTTTTTTTTTTTTTTTTACCTCACATACATACATTCTTAACACCTTCAATTTTGATGTGAAGGTTAAAAAGCGTCGACAACAAAACTAAAAACCGCACACATACTAATTATTCTACAGATATGTATTGCTGCGTAGTTACTATTTAATTATAAATACCACAAAATCAAGATTATGTATTTAATTTGGAATTAACTTCATAATAATACCAATAAAAAGACATATGTTGAGGAAGTAGTGTTAGAGATAATCAAGTTGATTTCCTTCTATAATTATTAATACAGAAATTATTTTAATATGAATTACCGCACATTTTAATGCATGACCTGCTGGTAATATTGGTGCCAAATGGCATAACTGGAAATAATTCTATAGTTTATGGAATTATGTACATATATAGAAGAGATAAAGTGAGAAGATCTCCTATCTCCACTTATATTTTGATTAGATTGGATTGGTGTCATCATCATCATCATTTTTTGTGAATATAATATTTTGTATTTATTCTGGTGTTCTGATGTTCTGGTAAAATATAAAATATTAAGATAATCTCATTTTCATTGAATGAAAATTAATCCGATTCAAGTATCTCCTCATATATACATAATTGTTGTTATATAAATGCTTTACTCAAAGAAGGACAAATTTCATTGTTTCGAATCAATAAGTTAATATTTTTAATTTGAATGTTATATTATTTACAATTACAAGTACATTATGTAATTCTACAACAAAGTGGTAATTGCTCTTCATTGACCAGACCAAAGTCGGCTGAACTACATTTTATTTATTAATCTAGTATATCTCTATACATATAATATATGTAAATAAATTGAGGTCTGAAGGGAAACGAGATGGCTGACCAGTTAGCGAAAACAGGCACTAGCCTTTTCCATTACAGTCATCCGGACCTTTTCTGGACTTACCGGTTGGAGCTTGCAAATATCTGCAATCTGCAAGAACAAACTTCCAGGCAGAGACAATATCAGGATGCAGACAAGCTAAGGCACTCATCAGAAGACCGGATCAATTTGCATTGAAATATTTACTTTTCCTACTCAGAGTTCCTTCCCGGGCACGGTTTGTTTCAAGTGCACTTATACAGGCTGGGTGTGATCGTGGAAGAATCTGCAGAATCTGCGAGGAACTGACCGAGGGCGTGTCAGAACGCGAGGGATGTCTAATAGCCCCACCGTTGTTCTAAGGATTTTCGGGGGCTCTAGGGTGTTCGCCATCTACTAACAGTAACTAGTTAACTATGTAAATAATGTTTATTGTTTGTTTTTCGTACAATTTCAATAAACACATGCATATGTACAATGTACGTAATTCCAAAAAAAATTTCGATTATTCAATTTTTTAATTTTCATAATCTATAAATTCCAATAAAATTACTCTCACTAAATTCCCATAAAATTCAATTATATTAAATTTAATAACAAAAAAAAAACAGTTCAAAAACCTATTCATTAAAAATAATTAAACTGCAAAATTAAATTGCATAATAACACTAATCAAATTTTATTCATTTACACAACGCCAGCAATTTAATTTTACAACACAACGCATTTTGTGTTTATCCATTTTAAATTAAATAATTGAGTTCTCTTTTTATTAATTTATTGTTGTGCATTTCTTATAATTTATTTATATTTGTTTGAAATTGTTCGATGGTGATTCGCATTTTATATATGTTTATAAAGGAATGTCCAAACCATAATAATATTTTTATTCCTATAGAATAGACCGTTTAACTTGTATGTATACTTAGTTATCTCAATGAAAATTTATTTAGATTTTCTCTGCTCGAGAAGTTCTAATCATTATTTTCGATTGTTTGTAAAATATGAACAGACAAAAACTAGGCTCATTATGGATAATTCTAGAAGCCGGACATTATAGACAACGGACAATTAAATTAGTGTGTTGGTTATTCTATGTTCCAAAAATTTACAGAAATATGTAATTTAAGTAATAACATTTAGCTCAAGTGCAATACCTAATGTTCGTCATTATTTAATAATTATACAGTGTTTAACATTATTCACTGCTATAGGGAACGTCATTTTGAGTTAAAAATTGTTTTACCAGGGTTTTTTTTTTGTTTTTAATGGGTAATTTCCATACTAACAACCGATAATAATACACCAAACACAACAAATTCTGTAAGCTTTTGATACAATTGTCTTGACTTAAGCGCCATACGGTTGTTGTCTAGATCTATTGTATCACAATATTTACTATTATCTTTAAGATAAATTGTCTTATGATTAATAATTGTTTGAGATGGATTTTCTCGAGATAATTTGTTCTAAAAGATAAATTTTAATTTTTGAGAAATTTTTTATAAACACACAAATAAATTTAATGTGATATATTGGCCATGACCTTTCAAATAAGTGAAATGAATTATCGCTAAGATAAATTGTCCGGAAATACATTTTAATTTTTTATGTCTGGGAGGATAGAAAAATTCCCATTATAAAATAAAGGGTGTGGACGCTCCTTTACGTATATTGACTTAAGAATAAAGTTTACTATATACCTATTATGAGAGAAACAAAAAAACCAAGCAATTTTCAAACAATAAAAACTTTTCGAAATGTTCATTAAATTCAATTGTATGGGCATTACGACATTGCATGTTCCAAATCCCAACAAATGAGATCCAATGAGCGCAAAGTCATTGAAGATAGTCAAGCATATGGTTATGCAGCACACTATTATAGCAATTAAATAGGTCTGTTTTGTGTAGTTCTCCTTTTTTTTTCGTGCCCAGACATTTAAAGTCGAAGTTCACAAACCGAAAAGTTCAACGGGTGTCACTTCGAATAAGATCAATTTTTACACATCACATGAAACAAAACGTGTAAATACCAATTTGCCCGTAATTTTAAGTTCAGAGCAATTTTCTTTTCCATCATTTTTTTTTTCTGTCGGTATTTTATTTTTTCCAATTGAAAATGTTTTTGCAATCGTACCTACAACACTCTGAATAATTTGAAATGAAAAAAAAAATTATTTTTTGCCTTGTAGTATAAATTCCATGTTTCTTTTGATACTTTTTCATTGTTAAAAGTAGGTGGGAATAATATAAATGACGCATCACATAGGATTATCATATTATTTGGGAATCAACATACATATTTATGTATATGTTACATTGTAGTGCGTCAGCTGAGAAATTATTTTTTTCTGCATTAACTCTCTATAGATATTACTTCGATAGATACGTACAGTACTCTATGACTGTAAAGTATTTGAAAGGACAGCGTGGGTTACCATACATATACATATACATATGTCAGATCATAACAATAAAGGTTTTCAGTTGATTTAAAATCAGATAAATTACTTGTAATATGTAATTTAGACAAAAAAAATGTCTACAATATTAATAGGATTACTTGTAGGTTATGATGATTTTTAAAATTAATTCATAAACATCAAAAATCAGCTATCATAATAATAATTTGATCTAGTGATCTTCATTCTCTCTCTCAACGCTTACATTGTCATTCTTAAATAAGCAGACATAGATAAATGCATTTTTATATTTTTCGAGTATTATTAAAACTCAAAGGAACAAGGTAAGGAAATGTTTTTCCAAAATTTTATAAAAATTCAATTAAAAATGAAGAAAATAAAAACATTTTCTCAGAAATATACTAGTGGCACAAGTTTATTGGCAACATACTGTACATCCTTTGGATTGTAGTCCTTGATAGACTTGGGCTTTTGCTAAAATTCGTCTCCATTCCACTCGATCATTGGCCAACCTTATCCAGTTTCTTTCGTTTATAGTGTTAAGATCTACCTCTTCTCGTGTTACCATTACTCTTATTCCTAGAAAGAAAACATCCGAAGAAAATGTCCTAACTGGCGATTCGTCTGTGACTTGACGAAGCAAATTACATTCTTGTATTCCTTATCCTATACGTGGGATCTACGTAGATTTTAAGCAACACTTTTCTTTCAAAGATGCATAGTTGTTTACAGTCGTATATATATTATCTAAAGATTTTTGATCTGGGTCTTGCTCTCGATAGTGTCAAAAGGAGGTTAAAAAAACCGCAAGTTTATGGTTTCATTATAATAATTCTCTAGACTAGAGCAGTGCTTTGTATCAATTTTCATGTATTAAATCTACCATATACTATTTACTTATATATAAATACATATACATATGTCCTTCACATTTCTTATAAGCATCATCCTATAAATATACCTACTGATAAATTAAGAAACAATATATGTAAGTCGTAAAAAAAAATAAAAACTTTATAATCTCTTTAATACCGCCATCAAAGAAACATTAACGAGCTTCAAATAGATAAAATACAAGTACCCAACACTCATATGTACTGTACATATGTATATACATACTTACATTATTATAAATGTGGTATGTATGTACATATCTAGATTATGGCAGTTGGCGGTTTCTGATGCTTACAAGATTTATTTTTAATGAATTGAAAAAGCTAATACACACCACTGCCAGATCATTACAAATGCGCGGCTATAATCGTAATGCGTGAAAAGATTGAAATTACTTCATGAATGGCGTTACGCGATATGATAACTGTTTTAAACATATACATTCATACATCTGTATATATGAGTGGCTTGTCTTATAATGTATTCAATGTCTTAAAGGTGCTAATCTATATTTGACTACATTATGTGAAATTTGTATTGCAGATGGATGATGGAATAGGAATTAAAAAATTGATCTTTTTGAACATACTTTTCATAGGCGCTAAATTTAGACAGGGTCTGTATGAGCATTTTTAGGTCCAATCTCTAAAGTAATTAGGACTTGAAAGACTTTAAAAGAGCATTTCTTTACTTGTAAATTCATTTTAATGTTTCTATCGCAATTGCCTATTTTGTAGAATTTTTTTTTAACATGATTTTCAATTAAATTTCCTATTAAATTTTTTGTTTTTCAATTTTCATGGTCTACGGTGGACAATGTGAGCCATCAATCGAAACGCTTCTGCCAAAGACAATTTGAGATATACAGAAATATAAGAGGGATATTATAACACGGTCGACAGGTTCCAACATAATTTCGTGTTGTATGAGACTATTGTAGAACTACTGTGTAATACGAGAATTTTCGGAATTTTCTTATCGTGTTATATTCAAACCGTCTTGTAGGAGGGTTGCTTGTAATATAATTTACTATAAGTATTCGTCTATATCAGCAATTCTAAAATGAGGTAAAAATAAAAATCTCAATGGATTTTTTTATAGCAGTTATTCTGTAGTGTAAACCATGCTTCAAAATATTTGACATTTCACATTCAAACATTGGGTTATAAGGGTGGACCACAAAATTTATGAGTTGAAAATTGGGCCGCATGAAAAAAAGTTGGGAATCGGTAGAATAGAACTATTAGATTATCAAATTTTAATACAATAACTTTGTCCGTATTCCATTTTTGACGTCAGAAGTAGAACTATGTTTCCCATCAATATTCTATATACATACATTGTACTTAACCTATCAGCGGTAAATTCTCTACATTTAAAAAAGAAAAAAAAATCGATATTAAAATTTATTCAGCTTCATTTAAAGAACTTGTTTCAGTTGTTTGTTTTTTTTTTTTGTTTTTTTATTCTCTACTTCTTATTCTTCTTTTTATAACAACAATCCATATAGTTTCCCACACATAACTCAAGTCGCAAAAATTCGAAAACAATTCAAGTCGCTTACATAATGAACATTTCTTCAGAGAAACCATAATGCTAATAAACATCTTAAACGCTATGTAATATTGTACGAGTATATTCCAAAACTATAATGTAGTATGTATACACGAGAGTTATATTGTAATGTTAATGTACCACCGAACCAATGTTGCATTGTTTTGTCTTTCATCCACAAACTCAAAAAAGAAAGAACGAAAAAAAAAAATAAAAATAAAAAACAAAAACAAACCAAAGCATGAAAAAAAATCTTGATCGCGCCATTTCCTTCTGCTCTGTTTAACATGCCTCTCTTTGTAATTATTATTAATTTTGCATTGGAACTTCGATGCTGTTTTTTTTTAAATAATGCGGAACAATTTACAGAATGCAGAATTTTAAATGCATCCATCCTAACGTGAATAATGTACAAATGAAATGTTATGTTAGTTTATTATCATTATTATTTTCATAACATTATCAACAGCAACCGCTCCCTAGCAAAAGTAAAAAAAAAAAAAAAAAACCAAACTGTTCGTTCTTATGTATCATGGTGCAATAACACAGAAACATCTATGTTTTTAAAGAATTTCTAAAGATATCTTCATATATCTATAGATATATAGAGGAAACCAGCTGATGTTAGAATTTTGTAGTCTTCTCTTAGAGGGTAATCCGCGGAACATTTAGATTGAGAAAAGACTATAGGTGGTATATGTTAGTACAATACATACGTTTACCGTAGTTTTTGGATCCAAGTAATACTCGTATATTCAACAAATAGATGGATAATTAAAAATCTCATTCGAATAGTTGAAAAGGAATAACATGAAACTTTGGGAAGTAAAGTTTTGTACTCATCTAAAAATATCATTTTCATTAATGGACAACTTAAAATGAAACAAACTATTTGGAAACAAAGAGAACTTTGACTTTGTGGTGGATCAAAAATCTAATCCCTCTAACGAAAAGCAAAAAAAACTATTTAGAACATTTTCATTCTCATTAAAGATCAACTCCCAACAACAACAGCAACAAAAATCAAAAAAGCGCCACCTCGTCGTGTTTCTATAAATGACAATACCTAATCCTATTCTCTAATTATTTATTTTTACAAAGAATTTTGGAACAACTGCAATGATCTTACGTGCTCCGCCATAATGATAGAAATGGGATTTTTTTTTATTAAAATAAATAATGCCAAAGGATATTTTCGAATATTAAAAAATGGAATTGATTTTTGTTCAAAGAGTGTTGACATAAAAGGGATATTTTGAAAATATTTAAAGGGAGCAGTTTTTTTTTAAATTGAATAATTCTACTTAGACTTAGTTTGTTACTCTTTGAAAGTAATCACTTGAGTCTACATATATTTCCGATCACATTTTATCCTTCAAAATTAACCAGCCCGCAATACATTTGTGCCAATAATGGTCCACTGTACTCTCTCTACACATTTCTAATAGAGATGCGATCTGTCTTTTATTTGTTAAGATAGCAACAAAGATTCATGCAATTCTTATGCATCATTTGACATGATTTAATAGTTTTTTTTTTCGCTTATACTTTAATTGATTTATAATAAAATGGTAACATCACCGTATAGGTACGTACATATACCGGATTACAAACATAATCGTCGGATTTGTATAAGTACTTCACACTATGCCATTAGATCTATGTTGACACAAATTCTTACCGTTAAGCATTTCGCACATCAACTAGGGAAAACACCGTTAATGAGAAAAATAATTATTCCATCATCTTTGTGTCAACAAGAATGATTGTAAGATGTTCAAGTTTCATAATTGCTCTAGTCATTAGTGTGATTTCTCCATATTTGCATTTATGTGGTAAAACAACAACAACAACAATTAGTATACAACAAGATGGGCATTTAATCTATAATGTCGGTATAGTAGATATATACATAGAGTAATAGATAGGTTATAAAAACGATTTATTATAATTATTATACCATTATTGGCATCAAATCAATTATTCAAAAATAAGGATTTATTATAATATAATAGCAAACAGGATTTAATAATGAAAATGGCTTACAGGCATTTTCTCTGTCTCTATAATTAGGTTAATCAAATGGAATATAATGCGACCAATTATTATAGATTTTGCGAAATAGTTTTGAAACAATTTGTAAATTTATTTCAAAGGAGCAATTTAATGTTCCTTGAAAATGTCGTAATTCATAGTTTTTTATTGTAAAAAGAAGACCGCGATATGTATTGTTTTAATCGATGATGTAACATCCTTATATATAAATTCACGAACCTATCATCATCTTTTTTTTTAACCAATATGGGTAGGAGTAGGAGTAGACAATATTTTAATATACGTGAACGAATAATTGGTAAGACAATCAATGCTGGCTATATATATATATTGTTTCGAAATTAAATTTTATAGTTAAATAGCTCTACAATATCCAATAATTCATTAATTTAAAAATCGCACACCGATGACTAAGCCTTGTTGTCCTATAATATAGTACTATATTAAGTGAATAGAGCATATGCTGTTTTCAGCATGTTTAATTTTTTAATTTTATTTGTTTGCTATTTCTTAAGTATAACTTTGAATTAATGCTTACACGCTCATGCTATAAAAGCCAACCCAACTGCGTCCCACTTCTTAAATGTGTTTGTATGTACCTATATGTTATAAATATAATTATAAAATATATCATATGAGTGTAAGTTTATTACGAGCGTTACACCTAGCCGTATAAGTACATAGATTGAAAAGAGTAGTGAACCATTGACGTACTTTAAAGAGCTAAGACCTCTTAGTATAAATAAAATTTAGTGTTGTTAAGTCAATTTGTGTTTTAAAAAACAGATATGTATTTATATCCAAAATGTCTGTAAACGTCAGACTTTTAGGTTTTGTGTCATTAGTTTTCCACTTTGTCTGGTTGTTTGGTAAAAATGGCGAGACACTTATCCTGATCTACCAATTTGCCGTTTTTTTTACCACTAAAACAATCTGAACAAGTCTTCCTGACTTTTTTGGCAAGTTACGAGGTTTTTCTATTGGTCAATTTCTTTCTAAATGAAACTTTCACTGCATGCAACCTTTAGTTTGATTATATTTCTAAGCAGCAAATTAACTATCGATGGTTATTTGACAAAAGGCCCTAACATCATTTTTTTATGAAATCTAATAATTTTACACTATCTGGCATCATTAATTTACTAAGTTTTACGAAAAAATATGGTTTTTCCCCGTTTTTTTAAACGTTTTTTTCAATGAAATGCTATGTAAAAATATTTTGTTTTTTTCTCTCTTCGGAAAAATTTGAAAAATTAGGGTTAGGTCCTTTTGTCGAATAGAGATTTATACGAAAAATATATGGATGCTATATGTATAATTTCAACCAAACAAAATTAGCAACATAAAATAGGGACGCCAATGTGATTTGATTTGTTCTTTTTTTGTTAAACGTGCTCAAATTATAATTTCACCACTGTCTCGAAAATAATGCTCAGGAGGTCAACAATGTTTTTTCAATGTGCAATGTGCAATCGAATGGATAGGTTCAGATAATGAGAGAATGCAATTATTTATGCAGAAAAATAAAAGTATTGTTGTTTTTGTTGTTGTTCGTTTAAATAAAAAAAACTATTGAAAAACAAAAACTTGATGCCTGAATTATACATTATACCAAAGTGTGTATTATTGTTAAGCCGTATGGTACACTAATCATCCAAACCAATGCAATGCAATGCACACACAAGCACACAAATAAAAAATAATTCCCACCATTTGTTTTATTCGTGACAATTTAATGGGGTAATTTTGCACAAATTTTACCACTTTCATGAAATTGTTTTTAGAAAACATTATGTTGCCAAATGGTCTGGTAAATATAGTTTTAGCATATCAGAATGTTAATGGGAAACTTTAACTACAAAGTTTGTAATCAGAAATTTCAAACTTTATTATTATACCGCTGATGTAATCAGAATTGTATTACTTCTCTTCTAATATTATGTTTTATATAGATTAAAAAGGTCATTGCAAGTTTGTATGGATGTAAAATTGGTAATTAAACTTTAGTGATGAATTGATTAATATTGGAAAATAAATTTGAAAATTTTAAGAGAAAAAAAAGTAGGAGTAGAAGCTGTAGAAGCTGAAGCTGAATAAAACAACGGAACAAAATGATTTTTTTAAATTTCTAGCGGTAGATAGGTTCTAACATAATTCCATGTTGTATGAGACTAATAGCAAATATTATAGAACTACTGTGTTATACGAGAATTTTCTTATCGTGTTATAGTGAAACCGTGCTATAAGTATACCGTGTTACACGAGAATTTCTGTAACTTTCTTATCGTGTTGTAGGAGCAAAACTAAATAAATACATTAGCAGATAGTTTTTTTTTGCATCCATTTCCGAAAGGAGGAAGGAATAAACTTTTATTCGATTACGAGTGTTTTATTGATATATGTATTTCGAGTAAATTAATGGTTTATATCAAAATCTATACCTTGTTCGATTTGCTCCAAAAACAGAGATCTTACGGTAGAAATACTTAATAAACTATCAAAATGTCAGCTCCATACGCTAAATTGTCTACGCTGTAGAATTGTTCACGCTTCGTCACCATAACGACTTCCATTACTTTTGAAGAAAACTCTCGAATTTTAATTTTATAAAGTTATGTTTTACCTTAAAACCTAAATATATAACTGAAAATCAATTAAAAGTTAATTATTAAGGCGTTTCAGACAATATGCAAATATTAGGCACAAATTTTCGAATAGATTTTTTTTTTTTTTATTACCCATAGTCCAACGATCATTATCCAATTTAACCGATTGTTTATTGAAAAAAAAAAAAAAAAAAAAAAAACACCCACTTAATGTAATTTTAAATCCATAAAAATAATGATCGATTTATTTCTTATCTATAAAGTCATTTTGATGACAAATGATTTACTTGTACACATCGTTAGACATTTTTTCCCCCCGTATGGAGGAAATTTTTTTCAAAATAGGTATAAAACCATAAATTCAAAAAGGCATTTAAATTTGTGTTCAATGATTGTTAAATGAGGTGTTTAGATGCTGTTATATGTGAGATATGGCATTTTCAGTAAACCTTAACATTTTCGAAAATATTTTCTTGGTTGGATATGTTGTTAGAGCATCATACTTATATATACACACACACATATATACACACATACAGAGAAGATGAAATGACAAGGGTGAGCAAAAAGCTTCCTCTTTTTTTTTTGGGTTGTTCACACAATATATTTGTGTATATAAATGTTGGATATGTAGGATTGTAGGTGCCTATTAGGCTATTAGTGTGTTGTTGTTTTTTTTCTTCTCATTCTCAGCAAATGTTTTTTTTTTTTTTTGTATTTCAATATATGTTTGTATATGACTGTGCGCCGTGCGTGTAATTTGAACCCATTTTATACCAACATTAATTATTAAGTTATGCATTGACCCAAGTAGCCAACTATCTAGGTATCATTAAATAATGAAATGAGCACCGAACTATAGAGGCAATTAAGATCTTCTCTAGAAATGAACTTTGTAAATCTGAAAATGATTACATCTTTTTGTTAGATAGTTAGATAGTATATGTACGTAAGTACCAACATCATTACGAATTTAATTTAAATTTAAATTTAAATTTTATCAAAATCACATAATTCGATGTGTAATTTTATTGTTCCAAGTCCAATAGAATATCTGAATCATTTCTGTGGGAAAATAGCATATCTCTGCTATCTATGTATGTACATATGTATGTATAGGTATCCCAACAAATATTATCATGTAATTGCTATCCATGTAGCTTGTGAATAAAAGTTTTTGCAAGATTTGAACAGCTTAATCAATATTTTATTAAATTGTTGTTTTTTGAGAGGGGGAAGGGGGTGTGTGTCCTATAGGTCGCACCATAGCTATTACAGATTTTCAAGGGAAAATAGCCAATTCTTACGTCAATATATGTATGTATATATATATACAAATGCGTTTCAAATATACAGAACTTTATTATTACGGGGGTGGTTTTGCCTCTCTGCTATCAAGTCATCATGCCCTGAACTCTATCTCTCTATATAGAAATGTTAGAAGTCTTCCAGCGCCCCCACCCTCTTCGCATTGTACATACATATATAGAGTTGAATCTCATAGAAAACGGGTGAGTCATTAGTGAATTATATTCATATAGAAAGTACATTGGAAAGATGCTGGTAAATATTGGGTTGTTATATCCGGTAAAGAATTTCGGTCCGTATATAATTAAAGAAACATTTTGTGTTTGGGGTATGGTATACGCACAAATACAACATAGAAAAGTAAGTATACACTAGTTAATCGGTATTTTGCTGTGAAATTATTTTCTAGAAGTCTTTCCCCCCGCAGAACATTCGAATTTATTGCGTAAATAAATATTGAGATTGTAGACTTTATCTCTCTATATATACATGTATAGTATACTATGGAAAGAAGGGTTCAATTGGTACTGAAAGAAGAAAAAAAAGAAGAACTAAATACTTGGTTCAATAAAATGCCGTATAGTAGGTAACAGTTATCACCCTCAAACCTCCGTACATTATCCGGCCCGCCTCCTCGATATCATTATGACTGGGTTGAATGGTGTTTGCCGAAAATAGCTAAAAATAGTAATTTAATGCGATGGGGATGTAATTCAATAAAGACCCCATAGGGTAATGGCATCATAAAATGATAATAATGTTGTTTCGATAGCATCGCAATTTAAGAAGTTGTGTCATTTTGAGATATCGTTTCGCGTTGTATTTACCAATTTGAATTTTTCACATAACTTCAATAATTTATTAGCATTTAAGTGTGGGTATGGATAGAGAAAATTCAGTAAAAAATACAAAAATCTTTGAGAATAAAGCCATAATTATATTTTTGTACTTGTGCGACATTTGCTTTGTGGAAGAAGCAGGGACGAGTTCTCCTAATATGCAATGGAATAAGTAACAAAGTAAAAGAGAAAAAAATGTAATAAAAAAGAGAGTATTGGTAGGTCTCCTACAACGCGTTTTGATTTTTTTTTAATGGCTGCTAACGTTAATTCTTAAATTTCGCGCAGGCGCTGAACATTCGTAAAAAAAATCCAAGTCATTGGAACCCCGTTATAGGAAAAATATCAATCCAAAGGAGTGAAATTGGTAAATCCATGATCATCCAATTCAAGATCGCCTGCTTAAGATTTTTAATAACGCTTAAAAAATAGATTATATAAGATATATAAGAGCTTTTCCTGTTGGATTATTTTTGCTTCAAACTTCACGAGAATAGAAACCTATTGAGTAAAGCGTGTTCAATTCTAAATTCTAAATCATCTACCAATATATCCTACATGTGTATTCTTCGAGTTTAACACAAATCTAAATCACCATTGGCACCGACACGACCCATTGGCAATATGGAATTGCAGTTTCTGTGTGCAAAAATGAAAAAAATAAAATACAAAATCAACATTTCTGAAATGTAATTGCATAAATCAAATTTACGTTTTCCCATTATTTACATAGAGATAGACTATGTGGTGAACCTATAATTGGACTATGTCTGAAAAACCAGAGCTGATCATAAACAACAATGGAGGAACAGCATAAATTTATTTTGTCTCGATTTTTTTTTTAAATTATGATCTGAGAAGCTGACTATACATATAAATATGTATATCCAAAGGATCATATCTTAAATAATGAAGCGCATCAGGTTAAGCATCCAGTATCCAATATCGTAGTCTTATATCTATCAGAGATCATTAAAGTTTCAATTATTTTTAAATTATTATATTGAGCAAACGAACAAAAAAGCTATTTTAATAGATACATCCAAAGCCGAAGCAATATATTATAAAATATTTAAGGAATTTCAATACAACTACATAGGGCCTCATCGTCGTCGTCATCATCATCACCATCACCATCACCATCATCATCAATATCAACAACAACAACCAACATTACTCAGGTAATATGCATAGAACTTTGGAATATTTTCATCGAGACATAAGAAAAATAACAAAAAACAAAAAAAAATTCTTTACTCAGTTCTGGGTCTGTCGGATGCTTACATATGAGAGTGTATGAGAGTATGGGCTCCGTTGAAGGAAAAACAAGTATACATACCTATAATACATAATGAGACCTACAATTACACCCAACTCAAGAAGAAACCGAAAGACCTTGAGGTATGGATTCTTACTCTTTGAAAAAGAAGAGACGAAACAGAAAAATACAAGAAGAAAAAAATGGAAAAAAAAAATTTTCAACGGAGAATCGTGGACCCCACAGCATCTCCAAACTGTGTGTATATATAAAATTCACAATAGAACCTCTGACTTGAAGAGCGGCTGATGGGCTTTGGTGGCATGCAATTTAATTCAGCTTAAGTGATTCAGCATTTTGTATTTTTTTCTTCCTTTTATTTTTTTTTTTTTTTGGTTTCGTGTTTTTTTCTTGTTTCTGGTTGGTTGGTATTCAAATAATTTTAATTTTTTTTTTTTAAATAAATGTCGCAAATTACATTTTTGTACAGAGAATATATTTTTAGTTCGGTAGTAGTGTGGTAGGTTATATTCAATTACTATAGTGTGGAAGTTTCGAGTAAAAAACGAATTTTTGTTTGTAAAACAAAATTTTACATTTTAATTGTCGCTTAAATTTAATTTTATTTAATTTCGTTTAAATGTCGCAATAAATAATTAATTAGATTTAATTTAACCAAGCATTGGTAATGTTTCAGCAGCTGAGTAGATATATTTATATTGGTGACCTTGTCAATTTTTCCATTTAAGAAATGCAGCATTTCTGTGGTTTCAAGTAACGAAGAATAAAATATTCACTTAAACTACAGTTGTTACAAAAATGGGGGTGTGTGTGTAAATTAAGTTGGGACGTTAAGTAAAGAACAAAAACGTATGTTAACTTTCAAATATTGAATTCTTTTAAGATTCTGTTCGTATATTAACTATTCTTCCGCATCCGGTAGTTTAGTGGTGAAGCAGAAAATCAAAGTCTGGTTCGAATTCCACTTTGTATAAAAATTCACAAATCAAATTTGGAACGAAATTCAGATTTTACATTAAAACAGTAGATTTCATACTCCATTCTATTGATCCAAAAGAACTATATGTAGAAATAGTATATACCTAGATTAAAAAGTAGAAAGAATGGAAATTATCTTTACATCCTCAGTTTATAGTAAATTGTTAGAATGAATTACCAGGAACAACAAATAAATTATTTTCGGCCTACAACATGGCAGTCAAATTGAAAATAAATTTGTATCTCTGCCATTTCTACTTTAACGTTACTAACTAACAACGCAAAAGGATTCAAATTTAATTGAGCAATTTCGGAGCATTCTCCATCTACAACAATCATTAATGCTACTCCACGCATGTACATTGTACAGATATGCGATCGTTAGAAAATTAAGTGAGAACAAGAAAAATTAACATGCTGTGCGATGCAGTTAATTTTAAACGTTCGCAGCTTCTGCATTGTTCAGGTTCAGTGACAGTAACCGACCATTCTTTGCAGAGAGAACTAGCTTATGTATCTGCCGATTACACGAAAAGCATAATCGATTAACATAATTACATAGATATTTATTGTAGCGGCCGTGTTATTATTATAATAAATATTAGGTCTCATTTCAAACGGCAACAACGGGAACAACAGCAGCACCGTAGTAATAACAGATGAGGCAGCTGTAGTGCCACGCAACTTGATAACATTGGTTGTTTGCGAACAAACAAACGTTAGTACCTAACAAAAACAACAACAACTACAACTGCCGTACACCAAAAATGTAAACAAATTATTAATAGAACATTAAACAACATAAGGCGATAAGATAAAATCGATTTGTGGAAGCATTTACTATGTTCCCCTGATGATGCATTAAGTTTAGTCTAATAAATGTTACGTAATTAATATTGCGCATTGTTAAGATTAGTGGTTGTTGTCATAGATGTTAGACTCATTGACGTAGAGTGGAACTACTTATATTTAACCATAGAGACGATGAAGACATTGCGGCTGTGGTTTTTGCAAATTTAGGGGAATCCCCTTTGTTATAGCAATAATTACATGCGAATTTCACTTACATCCGGTATACGATTTTTTTTGTTAAGCCTGCTGGTATAATAAACAATTGGAGGCCAACCTATGAATGCGTGTTTTATTTACCAACTGTCATTATTTGTATAATTATATGAGAAATTCTATTCTTTATTTATAAAATGTTTAGGGGTAGGCTTGGCATTTAAGTACAGTTAGATTTGGTAATCATTTTGACATTTGTGAACTCAGAAAATGACATCAATTAAATTATTCTATGGAATCTACATTATTATAAAAGAAGGGTAATTCGAATATGTGGGAAAATAACAACAAACAAACAACTGCGCATTTTATTATACTTATAATCTAACCGCGCAAACTCGTCATTAATGGTAAAAATATTCAAAATGGACCTCTTTTGTTGTGTATTAGCTACTAGTTTCTAGACGGAGACGGTTTTCTTACGTGTATTAAGCATTCGGGTATTCATTGTCCAGTCTAGACAGATACTAAAAATAGAGAGTGGGGTGGAATGTAGTAACACTTATTTAAAGTGACTATGAATGGTCGGCTAGATATATTACCATGTACATTGTACATATAACTCGTTTCATTATACAGCGATATGGAAATGTTAAGTATTTTCGTAGGATTTCCATAAGCGGTACTGTCCTACAAAGTCAACCTTTATATTTTATGTACAAAATTCCGTCTATGTAAAAAAAAAAATTAAAAAATTGTTGGATTTTTTTTTTTTAAATACCTTCTTACATCATGCGTAAATTTAAATAATTGAAACTACTCATATAACTTATGTAGAACAAATTGAATACATTTTTGTGCAATTAATATATAAAAAAAAGGTTAAGCACAAAAAGTAGGTTGCGCACGCACATTAAAGAATTTCTTAAAAAAAAAAAAAATAGAACAACATACAATTCATAAGTTGGTCACACTGCTTGTTGTCTTTTTCATTCATGTACGTACATACTTAAGTTATTAAGTATACTTAAATCTTAAAAGTTGAAAATGTTTACCGATCAATCGATGTGATGGTCGCCAAAAGAAGTGATCGCCTACTATATCCTAGTATTCCAACAGTATGATTTGTTTTTAAAAATTAATTCACAACACTTAAAATATATAATATAGTGTGTATTCCGAAAAAAATCACTATATATAAAATTTTCACATTACCTATACGCACACATACATGGATGGTAAAAAAACCACTTATAAGCTCTTTGAACATGCACACAACAAAACGTACAATACTCGTTTAATATTCGAGACCGTCTCAGCACGATGACATTTTGTTACTAAGTTGGTAGTATGAAGAAGTCACAGATTTTGCACAATTTAATTTTTTAATTTTTTGTTAAATCGATCGACGCATATCTTAAGCGAATCGACTATAAGCACATAAAAAAATTAATTAAATTATTCGTACACGTGAACAATTAACAATAAAAATGGCGATTTGTTTTATAAACTATAATAAATTGTGAATATTTTTCATTTTAATCCGAACCGTTACAAAATAAATTTTATAAAAGTTGCTTAGCAAAGAGAGCAACGCGTACTACTCTTGCGCACGACTGCTATGGGTATATTGACAGTAGGTAGAAGGAGGGGACATTGTTGTGCAGAGATGGATTCATTTATGGTGGTTTTTTGTTGTTGTTGTGGAACTGTCAGGTGTTTGTTGGTAGGGAGAACAGGTGCGTATATTGATTGGAAAATTTGTGAGAAATTGTTATAGTGGTGAGAAGTAACCATCTTCGGATAGTTTTTTGTAATTTGGTCGAAAATAACTTTACAAAAAAAAAGTGTTAAAGCAACAGATTTATGTGCTGTACACTACTAGATGGTCGCGACTGTCGAGTTACATTTCAAAACGCCGCTTCACATTTTTAGGAATAGCGTTAAATCCAAAATAATAAAAAAAAAATTTAAAAATATAATTACCTTTAAAAACATATAAGTTCTAGTATAATGGTAGTCGGTCTTCTATCGTTAAAAAAAACCCCTAGGCTTTGCATTAAAATTTGTTGTTCCTATTTAAAAAATCCAACTGAATTTAACGCTCAGCGGCCGTACTATTTTAATACATAGACGATAGTAGTAGTAGATTACAGTTTGTTTTCTTGTTTTTCTCCCTTTTCTCATCGCTCAATATAACCCCTACAACTACAAAAGGTTTTCAAACCTATCAATGAACAACCTGTTTGTTTATTATCATTACCAGTCGTTTTTTTTTATTAATCAACCAAGTTCAACACTGTTGAATCACCTGTATTTTCAACTTTTTTAATATTCACAATCATCACTATATATAATATACATGCGATACAATTGTATTTACCTGATGGTAATTGAGTGAGTTTTTTGAATAAAACTGTGGAATTTGGCTACCCTTCTATGTACATATTCATATGTATAGTATAAGAATGGAATTAATTGTATAGGTATAGGTTGGATCAAGTAAAATGTCTATATACATAATGTATGTATGAAGGTATATTTGATACAGGTAACATAATATGTAGGTATGTAATGTAGATAAAGATAATATTTTTTAATCGCGGCTGATATCATTAAAAAAACATAAAATCTCTCCTCTCCACTTCAATCTACTTCTACTATATGTATGTACTTGTTTCGGAGTTTTTTTGTTCTGCTGATTTAGAAAATGCTTGTGCCATTAAATTTTCGGACCAAACTGTATTGAATTATTATTGATGGTGTAAACGATTTTTAACTTTGGCCAAATTTGCTTTGGTTGTTATTTTGAATAATATCAGCAATTTATTTAATTAGTTTAGGCCAATTGCTAATTTATAATTATTTACAAATTTGTGCCAATGGTCTTTTGTAATATAACTACTTAGTCAATAAATTATGATGATTAATTAAAACTGTAGGTATTGGTAGGATTATTGATACAACCAGGTAACTGCATACATTTACATTGTATATGTAGATATAATGTGTAGTGTATATATAGCCTATAGAACTTTTTGATTTTAAAGCTCAAAAAACGTACTGAAAAATAATTGCAATATATGTAGGGAAGAACGGGGTAAGATGACTTTTTACTTTTATAACCCCACAAACACTTTTCGTTATATTCACTAATCCTGTCCTCTTTTATAAAGTTGTGAAAAACAAAATAGAATATAGAAAATAGTAAAACGTCAAATATTTGAAAAGAAAGCGAAAAACCAAGTCAGTTTTAAAAAAACTATTCATTTTGAGGATCTGGGGTAAGATGATTATTTGTAGTCTTTTATAATTTCCTTAATATTATTATGATGTTAATGCGTAAATATGTATAATAATATGATGGAATAACTATCGATATAGCGCTTAACCTCGCCAACTTCCCCGTTCTCCCCTACATATATGAAATAAACCACAACCATGAATATCTTTTTTCTGTGCATCTATGGTTAGGTTACAACTAACAATATTAATAGAATAAAATAAAATGATTTCTGCACATTATCTCAAAGAAAATCATAAATCCACCCTAGTCAATATTCGAAAGGAAACAAAATTTTGATACTAAACCGACTACTGCGCCATTAACATGATAAATTTGAATTGTTGATAATTTTATCAAAATCCTTGATAAGATTAATTTCTGATAATAATTCAAACAGCTAAACAACAAATAATCCAATTGCACCACCGTACTCTATATATCATAAATTATTTTCTGGCTTTTCCCCATTTTCCCGACAAAACGATTCAATGTTATAACACTCTTGGTTAATATTACAACAAGCTGATAAAGCAAAATGAAATGCGACATGTAATGCATATTTTGTTATGATTCCAAGCTCTATATCATTTTATACCGAAACAAATTTCTTTTTACTTCCTTTCAACCACATAAAATATCTATTCTCATGTATAGCCTTTTATTCAGATATCTAATATTAGAGAGAAAGTCTACTACAACCCAGATAGCTATAGCATTCCTTTTATTCCTTATACATATTCAACATTTATATATACCCCAATATATGCGATATCACAAAAGTTGGAGCCCAACAACGTTTTGTACTTGTAGCTCAACGGCTCCCCTGATATCTTCCATGATAAATGCGACAAGGTTATCAGCATATTTTATGTTATGATAGCAATAAATATGTATTTTTGGCTTTTTTCATAAAGTCGGAAAAGTTGTCGTGTGCATATATACACAGATATATGTACATATATAAACCATAATACAACTACTATGGGATATGAACATTTTGGTTCATTTTCTCTCAAATTGATTAAGATTATTGGACCCCTTCCATACATGTGGATCTATCAAATCAATCTTTTTCGAAAATGGATAAGAAAAAAATAATTGAAAAACAGACACTTGTTGAATATTGTTGAGAATGATTTTTGTTTTCTTTATGGAACTATTGACTATACACACTTTTGACACCTAAAATTCTTAGCCATTTTATTTATATAGTGCAACTATACAGTGAAAATCTTTCTCCTATAATTTGATGAGGATTATCATGCACATAATTATGTTCCAATGGTGCTACACGATTTCTGTTCATTGGAATTCCCAAAAGTAGTCAAATTCACTTTGACAGTATCTACTGACTTTGACAGTATCTACTCGTAGAGAATGTTAACAAATTTAAATCAATAATTTGTCAGAAGCGTAACATGTATGCCGTATGACAGTAGCGTAACATCTAACAGACATATAAGACATTGTCTACCCAATTTTATAATCATTAATTATAAATATTTGAATTTTTGAATACAATTTCTTGCTTTTTTAATGAAAGTTAAGATTAAGAATATTTATTAAAATGTGTATGTTTCGGCACTGCATATGAACTATCTCATTAAAATTTTATTAGGTAAAAAGCCTAAATACTCGAGGTCATAAATAATGGTTCTTAATTAGAACCTACTATATACCTTGAAAATTTTTTAGCTACCAATGTCTTGGCTTACACCTTCTTCACACTTACCCACTATTCTTATTAATGAACCGTTGCCAAGTCATCTAACATTAATCTGTAATAACAGTTGATGTCATGTGATATAAAATCTTCACCAACCGACCAACACACCTAATGCATGATCGGCATAGATGTTCTTGGTACCTAAACAAAATGTCATATAGAATATTTGAAATTTCATTAAAATATAGTCAATTTAAAAATTCTCCAACGGAGTTACTTAAATTTTACGACTCGTTTGTTTCCATTCCATAATCTTTGCTGTTATGTGCAAAAAAATATATTCTTTCTAAGAAATTCACATTTATTAAAATTGACATCAGTGTGTAAAAAAATATCCAATTTCCAGTAAAATATCATGAACGTAAGCTCACATAAGAAAAAAAAAAGAAAAAAACAAATTTTTTCCCCCGTAACATTCTCAAAAACCTCAATTGTTATTCCACACATTCCCATTATAATGTACTAAATGTAGCTGAAAACCCGTCACGCGCTTAACAATAATAATAATTTATTCATTTTAACTCGAATGTCGTGTTAGGGATTCCTAAATGTATAATGCCCGTAGATAACCCATACTCATATTACGTATAAGAATATCAAAACGTGTCAAAGACATATTAGAAATGTCCTTGGATTATGAGAGAATTATGGAAATCGATGGAAATGGAACTAAAAATGCGGATAACATTTTTTTTTTTTAACTATAAGTGAGGTCAAGTATATGGCAAATCGCTGTTGATTGATTGAAATGAGAGAACTATGTAGAATTAGTGATGAGCAAATACAAGACCAAGACCACATATGCAAATTGGGTCTTGGTCTTGTTTTTGTAGAAGAGTTTTGGTCTTGGTCTTGCACATTAGGTCTTGGTTTCGATCTTGGAAATTGGGTCTTGGCCTTAGTCTTGTTTTTGTAGAAGAGTTTTGGAATTGCTTGCTGATTGCCCATTACACATTGCATACACAAAATCATGCACATTGAACATGTACAAAATGATTTATTTTGTATAATTGTTCAATGATGAATTTAATGTTTTATGTGTGAGGACAATCTATTTTTATTAAAAAATTTAAAGTACCTACAGTGATGCCCAATTCATACACAAAATCTTCAACGGCACTTTATACACATTTAATATACAAAATAGAGTTTAAGTTGACAAATTCCAATAGAATTAAGAATTAAATCATAGCACAGCATCGAAACACATTATTTGCCCATTTAATACACAAATCAATTTCTGAATAATTTCAATTATTTACTCAAATCAATCTGCGCAGAAAATGAAATATGATTAAATTGACTTATTGAAAAATCACAACTCTGTAATGGCGATAAATAAAATTAAACGGCAACCCGGAAATTGACTGACAATAACAAATGGTATTTTTCCCATATAGAAGACAAAGAAAAGTGTCAAATAATATTTTCACCAGTGCTAGTAAATAATTTCAAACTTTTTGATTAAGCGAAAGTCGTTTTGTGGGGAAGAACGACAAAAAAAAAACAATTTGACACCGAAAATCAACACCTTTTTTCTTGCGATCAATTCTCTGGTGTCCACAAAATGTCACATTAACGGATGACCAGGACTATATCTGATAAACGATTTCCTTTATTAGTATATCGCATAGGCAATGACCATGACAAATGATTTTGTTTCGAAGTTGCCATTTTTCACTTGGCTTCCCATAATGTTATTTCCATTCAGCAAATTTATTAATCTCTGCGTTGTTTTTCTTCATTTTTTTTTTCGTTCTTTTCTTTTCTTTTCTTTATATATCGGAAGCAGTAGAAAGTTTATATCCGGCCGCCTGGAGAGCGTTTCTGTATATAAACTAAACAGTCAGAGTTTAATTCAGACATTCAATATATGTATATATGTAGAGAGGTACATACATATAACTTGGCTAGTATACCTAGCATGCAATGTTCATATTGGAGGTGTATTTAGAGATCTATGGAGATATAGTATAGGTGTGGATTTATATCTTTCTGCCGAGAAACGAATAAAAGGCAACACACATAACAATAAATTGAAGAAAGAAGAAAAAAACATACAAGCTCCAGTGCCATAGCAAATTATTACTTTTCAACAATGAGTTTATTTGCTGTTTTATTAACTTTCACGTGCTGGCAGTAAAGTAAATTGATTTATTTGGTATTCCGTTAGTACAGTGAACGAAACGAAGTGACAAAATATTTTGGAAACATTTAAAATTACATAATTTTAAACATGGAAACAATGGTGTCAGAAGTCCATGAATATAAAAGTGATGGTTTGTTTAGCTGCTACTGTACATTATGTATATTGTATATCTCTTCACATTGAAACTGTATCATTTGAAAGATTAAACACGGATTACAGCCTGGTTTTGGCACTGGTCGAATTATTAAATTACCTTCTGTTCTGTTTTAATTTCAGATCAAATTGCTTTCTACAAGTAGATTTGTCAGAAAGGTAGATCCCAACTCTCACAATTTGATGGGATGAAAAGATATCATTATTTAATTATATTCTTTAATGATTCAATTAAAGAACATATTTTGAAATCTGTCCATGCTGATGTTTCACAGGTGCCGAAAGTCATTTTCTCATACTGTAACTAAAGACAGAGATCAAATTGTTAAGACTGGTCACAGTTTATTTGGGCAAGTTTTAGAATTTGTTATAAAGACCGGCCTAAGACTAACGTGAATGTGGGTGTGCATGAGTGATGAGTCCGTTAAATAAAAGGCTCGGATGCTACTTGAATTGAAAAAAAAATAATACGTAATACCAAATGGTACGACTATTAAAAATCCTTAAAATCACATTAATTCAAAATTGAAAATATCAAAAGAAAATTAATTTAACAATGGTGCCAGAACTTGTGTAGATATTCTAAAGTTACCAAACAAATCAAGCATTTTATTTACTTCGAATTTATTCGGATAATATTCCTGTAGTAAATATCTAATTCATTGAGAAAATACGTATCTATCTGCACACCTTTAGTACAAAACGACAACATCAAATATTGACATTTTACTGTCATAAACGGTAAATAGTCAGTCACAGCACCAGAGCACTTATGCTAATATGTACTGTACATATATATATGGATAATAATTTTATGTAAATAAAGTTTGCGAAATTATTATGAATTAATTAATATTACATATTTAGGAAATTGTGTTGTATGTCATGTTAAATGATTTGTACATTACCAAGACGATATGTATAGTATGTGTACTTGTACATATTTTGAAAGCCACATATTTATGTCAAATGTAATACCTACATGATATTTTATATTTATGGTATGCCGTACATACATAAATATGTATATATGGGTTTATTTGTACCCACAATTTAATCTGTTTGTACATAGATTCCAGAAATACTATATGGTTTTATGTACAAAATGTATTAAATACTCGTTTATAGACAATACACACACATACATACTTAGTTGTCAGTTTTGTAATCCTTATTTTTGTTCTGGCCAATTATTATTGATTTCTGTGTCAATGCAGGGAAAATGTCATCTGACAATTGACGTATAGCGCCTAAATAAATAATAGATAGATAGATGCGATTTCGGAACATTATCCCCTTGTATAGATAGTCTCTTTCGGAATTTCAATCAAAAATGTGTCCACGTTGTGTCTTCAAATCAGTGAATTGATTATTATACATCCTTTTTTTATGTTGCAGCTACACGCTAACTAAATAACACAAGTGGAAGTTGCTTTTAAAACGCCATTTTGAATCGTAGAAATTGTTCACCTTTATTCACAATAACTCAAGAACGTGGTGAGCTAGAGACGTGAAATTTTGACAGCAAGTTTTTTTTACGTGCACAAACTGCTTGGTATTGTAAAATATACATACATTTTTATTAATTTTATCATTTTTATCGCTCACGAAAGCTTACTATGGAGTACAAATAAAATTTATCAGCAAAAACAAAAGAAGAAGAGAGATAGATGTTGAAAAATTAAGTACCTAGTATATTATAGGTCATTGGACCGCTCCGCTACGTTTAGTGTTAAATTTCTATCTATAACTGTGGCTATAAAACAAATCAAACTGATGGACATGGACGAGCATTCTTAATTCCACTTTAAATATTCAGAAAAAGAAAAAATAACTTTAATTCCATTTAAAAAGGTATTTTTACATTTTTAATTTGATTATATAAAAATGTCTAAAAATAACATTTTTAGCGCTTCTGAATAGCACTTCAGAAAATTTTTGCTTTTATTTACTTGTCGGGTCGAGTAATACTCTCGGAAAGAGTATAAAAGGTTCATTACCATTTTATATATAGCATTTATAGTTTCGTTTATGCACATTACTAATTCAGTAGTGGTGCAAGGCACCTATATTTCGTATATAGCTAAAATAGAATTAAAAGTCAACCCCATTATGAAGTCGCTTATATACATATACTTATGTATGTGAATTGTTCTATTGTGTACCAACTGTTTTTGGGGAATAGAGTTAGAGGTGTGCAATTTCCATTATTATAATGTGTGGATTGCATTTATAACTATACTTACATATATATTTTATATACCTACTGAATTGTGGATAATGTATGTATAATGTATGTAGGATGTACATTAAACAGTACATGGAGGTGAATTGTTTTGTAAGAACATTGAAGGGTATATTTGAATATGTAGCCATTCGTGTTAAAATATACCCAAATGTATATTGAAACTACACGAACAGGATTGTGAAGGTATATAGCCAAATATTTATATAAAATTAATTAGAGTAGAAACTCCCTAGGGTCAGCCTTCAAATAGGATAACAGCTACATATAATATTACTTTGAGATTGATGAAGTTCTATGGGCTATAAACTCTTGTTTGGTAATTGTAGTATGTGATACATCTTTACAAATTACCTAGGGATTTTTCTTTTTTAATAAAAACTCTTTTTAAGTTGCTAAAAAAAGTATAGCCTAATAATGCTACGATTAACAGTTGGCCACAGTTGACAACTGTTGCTGCCATCGACAGTTGGAAACAGTTGACGACAGTTCATGTAATCACCCAAACAGTCAACTACACATATTCAACTGCGACCCAAATGTCAAAAGTA
>JANSTT010008913.1:0-25989 GCA_026745375.1 Platyura marginata | reverse complement strand
TCATTATTTAGACTTTTTTTAAGTGAAATCCAACCACCCGGCCTTAGATTCAAATTAACCTGCCAGAGAAAAACACTCATGTTTTACCCCAGTCGGACTTGAACCCGGGACATCCCGCTCCAAAGGCAACCACTCATTGCTCTGAGCCATTTGGTCGGTTGTACAACCTAAGTACAACCTCTTACAGTATGTAAGTGTAGTAGTCAGATCTCAGATGATTTACTTAAGGTTTAAGAGTTTTTTTTTTGTTGGTAATGTAAGTTTTCAAGGGAAAATCATCTTCAATTATTATTGTCGGCCCTGGGACGAAGGGGTGGATTTTTTTTTATTAGTTACGATCAATTAATCTGTCCACAATCTAAATCGCTTTTATTAAATATTGTCAGTTATCGTCCAATCTTTTTTAGAACATTATTTCTGGAATTTTTCCATAAAAATAAAATAGAAATATTATCTATCAATTTTTAGATATAGAGGAGACATTTTTGTTTTCACCCTCCTCAATTCCATACATTTCTACATGTATTCCAATGTATCAAAATATATATCAACCATGATTTTTCTCATGCTCTGTTAAACACCGAAACACATAAAAAATGGAGTATGAGAATGATGTCCATTCAATTTTGTCATTTTGAAAAAGTCGACCGGAAGTAAGGCGATTAGGTCAGCCATTTTATGATTACTGTCGACTAATGGTAATTTATATATCAAATAGAGAAAAACGTTTCGGTGCAAAAACCACAAATTATCTAATTAAATGATGAATTATGCAACAGACTAAAATACCCAGGACAATATTATATACCGACGACGACAGACATTTTTCCTACACTTTTCTATTGTTGGACAAGAAACCATCAGCAGAGTATGTAGAAAGTTGTATATAAAGCCGCATGTATTTGTACATACGGATACGAGTATGTACCAAAACTATACCTACCCTTTGAAAACATTTAGAAAATTTTCAGGAAGAATGCCTTCGTACAAACTGCTGATTTCTATTTAATGAATTGTTGGTACGCTCAAATGAATTCAATGTTGACCATTACCACAAGAGCCCACCACTTATGGCCCCCATTCTTAGCTGATTGAGCATCCAATCGTTGAATTATTTCATTAATCAATGGTTATTATTTTGATCGAAATTGATGAATAGGATAAAGTTATTTCGTTACCGTAGCGATTTATACGAATTTCTATATGATGTCTGTGGATATATACGAATTTATGTACATAGGTATATGTATAGGGTTTTTGGGAGCATTACCAAAAAAGGATGAGTACTAATTTAAAAGGGTCAACCATTAAAATATAAACAAAAACTGTTGATAAATTGTTTCTAACTTTTAATTGTTTCACATAATTCATAATGCAGAAACATTAAAATGTTTCAATATTATATATGTATATAGAGAAAGTTCTATACAGGTAACCCTCGTATAACGCGCTACTTATATTACACGTTTTCGCTACAATGCGGTTTTGAAATAGTGGATGTCTCTTTTACAATGCGGTTGCCATTTTGTATAACAGAAGGTCTTGAAATTTCTAAATATTAATGGTCTATGGCTAAATCTAAAATAAAAATATTTATTTATTTTTCTATCACCTGTATCATCATTTTCATCAACTGCGTTGAGAATTAGTCGAATTATTGGAAAACCATTCAAAGTCACCTGAAAGTTCATTGAAAACCATTCAAATTCAACTGAAATTTGACAGTTGATTGTTTATTTTTAGTTTTTAAAAATAAAGTTTTTTTTATAATTAAAAAAACAGCGCTTTTATTAGATTTGGAACGTACCCCTACTTTTTATATGGGTTCCTTGTGTCGAATAATATTTGGATTTGTATACGGCGGCATTTTTGTGGAACCTAACATTTGCGTTATACGAGAGTTACCTGTAGATGTATGTGTAGGTGTATTATACCTGTATAGGCATATGTATATAAAGTCGATTTATTTATGTGTTTGTAACATAGAGAAAATAAACAGATTGGTAGTTTATTTAATCTAAAAATCCTTTCTCGGGAACTATTGGGACTATTGGGATGTCTAATGTACAAAACTTAACTTTGACTGGTTGTTGGTTAAAACGCTGGATTCATGTGAATTTTAATACAACTCACTTGGAATGCTCGCAAATCATTTAAAAACTTTATAATTATTAATTTTAACGACAATGTAATTTGGGGAAAAACATTTTTTTTGTTCAGATTTTTTCAATTTTCACGTTTAAGGGAAGATTTTAGATTTTTAATAAAAACTAGATTTTCAATAAAAACTATTTAAAAAAATTCATATCTTCTAAACTACTGGACCATTATGTTTGAAGAGTTAGCTGATTTGAATATCTATCTAAAAGTAAATACTTGGCCAACTGGCAATCGTTAGGGTGGGGCATCTCGTTAGAAAATAACATCAAACATGTCAGTGCATAATAGATTTTTTTAAAAATCTGATCATTGGAGTCCATCCTATTTTTTTCGGAATATCAAAAAAAAATATTTAGAATAATTACAAACAGTAGGATAGAACCGATTTGTATATAAAATGTCAGCAAGTTCGAACATCCAGAATTTTTAGATGGATTCGGACTACAAGCGAAAGAGCGATTTTTTTTTTGAATTGGAATTGAAATTTTTAGTTACATACTTTATTACTTAAAATGTAAATTTTAATCAAATCTTATGGGAAATTGAATCTACACGAGCGGATTACAGAAGCAGAATATCGCTACCCTAATGCGAATGCTACGTATCAGAGCACTTTTGATCATTTTCCAGTTTTGATGTATTTTTATGTAAAAAAAGGTAATACCTCTTGATTTATGAAATAAAAAATGCCTTTTTAAAATAGAAATTGTGTTTTATCAGCATTTTGTAATACCCTGTATCAGCATTTCACACCGAAAAACAGGTAATAATCAATTTTAATCATTTAATCAGTTTTTTCGCGTTTCCCAAAAACTATAATTTTGCTGATACATGGTATTCGCATTAGGGTAGCGATATGCACGTTTTTAAGAAGAAAAAAAAAATTAAAAGCAGATAAACACTCGCTTTTCTCATAAGTTTTTAAATTATATTTGTTCAATTAAAACATTATAGATGTAATAAAAAATTCATCAAAAAGAGGAAGAAAAAATCTATTCCCTTCATTATAAAATTATTCCACTTTACTGTAGCAAATTATATCGACTGATTCTGTTCATCCTTTGTACCATAAAAAAAAAAAAAGTTTTAATAAAATTTATTTGCGTCTCGTTAAACACCACTCATAATTCTCAATTACAATTTTCCAACTTACGTGCTTCATTCAAATTATATATATGTATATATATATATATATGTATAATACAATGGATAAACAAGAAAAATAAAAATAAAAAAAAAAAAAAAAATCTCCTCATCACGTTAAAAGTCAGGCATTCTCCGATTTTACGGTTCTCGAATTTGACGAGTTTATTGTCAATATTTAGTGAATTAACTATGGAATTACGACGAGAGAAAATGTTCCTAACAAAATCTAAGTACAGTTTGTACATTATATACAATACATACCTACAATATGTACATATACAGGGTGATTCATTTGATATAGTCCAAAATGCATAGGGCTTGATTATTAATATTATGAACAAAATTCCACTAAATGAACCGTTACCGTTAAGTTTTAGCAATTTGAAAATTTTTGGTTACTGAAATGCCTAATCTTTCGGTAAATATCAACCGATTAACTTCACCTCATGCTTAGAAGAAAGATAATTGCCCAAGCTAGAAAAAATAGATAAATCATTTTTTCTATGGGATTCATAGATTTAGAGCTACTGTGGGTTAAAGTGAAATTTTTTCCCAAAATCCATAGTTTTTTTTAAGAAAATTCAATTTTTCTCAAAAAGTTCCCTTTTGTTTTTCATTTTCTTTTGTATCTCCATAGTTGTCATGCTAAATAATTTTAATTGACAATGAAATGACGCAAATTTTATAAGTGCACATCAGTGAATCCATTGAATGTCAGTAATCGCGAAAACTTTAAAAATTACGAAAATGGTTTCCATAATAATTAACCTATCCATATATGCCCCATGCATTTGAACAAATACCAAATGAATCACCCTGTCGAGATATATTTCTAATATAGATATTGGCATAGGGACATACAAAGGGAATGGAAAAAGAAAGGTATTTCATTGATAGTGGAATGGGTGTAGTCCCACTGGTACAAATCAAAATGAAATTTTATATCATCAGCTACAAATAGAAAATGAAAATGGATTTATTTGGGACAATAAGATTGCCGTATACATCTCTATATTATACGTTAGGGAGTAAAATACAATTGAAATTGTTCATGTCTCTTCATTTAATTGTAATTCTTAATCATTTCATATATAGGGATAAGTAACACACACAAAAAAAAAAAAAAAATTAATACTAAGAGATTAGCAGAATCAATAATCCGTATTTTGGATCATCTAATAATAATACGTACAATTATAGATGTGAATGTGTAGGTATATTGTATATGTAGATAGATTTATATGTATTGGTATAGAAGCATACATATTGACAATGAATTCCTTAAAAATAGCACACTATACATACATAACATATTTCCAGGGATTTTCCTTGTTAGATAGATATCTGTCGGACATTTTATTTTGGTAACTATGCGGCGAGGCTTTCTTAAACGAATTATAACGCCTTGTGTGTAAAAGTTTGTGTTGCGTCACCATGGTAAAACAAATGTTTGTGTTTGTTTGTTTTTTTTAAAATTTCATTATTAGTTTGTCATTTTGTGATCTTCAAGGATATATTCTCTGACTGACAATGTCAAGAGACGAAAGAATTTTCTTTTTTACCTATGTATGTCTATGTACCTACCACAACAAAGGACCGTAAATTATTGATTAAAAGGATATTTGATATTAAACCGGATTTTTTTAAATTTAAAAATCTATATGATATAAAAAAAAGGCTGCCAATTAGTAATGTACCATTTCCACCTGTCCGTCATTTTTTTACTGAATACAATTAGAAAAGTACAAAAATAACTTTTATCTGATATAAAATAAATGAGGGTGCCCAACAAATAACAAATGTAAATGGAGGCTAATTGGAAAAGGTGAGGGGTGCCATCCACTTTATAGGCATGCTATTTGATTGTGGCATAATTCTTCTCAGTAAGTTTTAATTCAACAATTTATCGTAAAGGAGAGGGTGGTTTTTAAAGCTTAATTACTATACTATGTTCACAAAAAGCCCAACATTTTTTTACATTTTGTTCCACCAAAATTACCTAAGTTTTTTTTTTTTTAAATACACCCAAAATTTATGGAATCCATAATTCTCACGAACCGCCACTGATTTTGTACTAATTTTGTATGGGGAATTTTATAGGTGGGTCAAAAACGATGACTTTTCTCAACACAAAGGATACAAAGTTTTTGGTTTTGCAATTTTTTCGAAATTTTGTTATTTAATGGAAGAAAATTAAAATAATTTGTTAACAAATATTTTGTTATAAAAGGTGGTGATTTTGCCCATTTTCAATATTAGAGCTCTTGTTCTTATTAATTTTGCTTAAAAAAATAAAAAAAATAAATATCTCTCAAAAAATATAACAAAAAACGACTTCTCCTTTATATTTTATATACGTATGTAAAGTAGGTGGAAGTAAAATCTTTGTATTGTATGTAATTTTGAAATCAACGTCGGTTTCGATAAAAAAAAAACATACCGAAGGGAAACAAATACAAATTAATAATAAATCAAAAATAATTTTTATTATATCTCTCACACAAATTTCCTGTTCACCATATAACATCCCTTCCATATACACATACAGTACATACTCGTATAGAAAAGCAAACATTTCCTACCCTATATTTGAATTACTGAAAATCTATTTATGACCTAAATCTAATATCTAATATGTATGTAACCCAAACAGGTTAGATATATTTATTGTAGAAGAAGAAGCAATAGAAGGAACATAAGAAGAAAAAAAAAAAAAAAAACTATAAATATTTTATGGATCATAACTATATGGTGTGCATTTAACAAGTTTTAATATCCGAAGGCAATCATAAATAAAAATTCGAGTTTATGTCTTGTCCTTTTATATTCTATCAATTTTCGTTCCTTTTAAATATATGGGATACCTCTAAATACATTATTATTAATCCTTATTTGGAAATCTTAAAATGCAATATAAATTTTTTTCAAAATTCAATTCAATAAACAACAACAACAACAACAAGAAAAATTCCCAACATAAAACAACCCCCTATTATTCTATATTAATAAATATTAAAACCTGACATCGTATCTATTATCGCGAAATGGTTTCAGAATTCCTCTACCTAAACGGTGAGATCAAAATCTTGTTTTTAATTTTACTTGCCTTGGCTAACAAATAGAATAAAAAAAAAAAAACATTTTTTCTGCACTAATCACAACTTTATCATCAGCGCATTATCCTTGAATAAACATGTTGTTATGCAACATAAGTTTTCGCATAATTTTCATTGTTCATTATATTCCATTGCATTAATAACGCCGTCGTCGTCATCGTCGTCGTCGTCGTCGTCGTCGTCGTCGTTTTTTTTTAACCTTCTTCTATTGTTACCGCTACTGAAATCAATTCATGTTTTCCCCCTTCCCGTAAAAAAAAAAAAAAAAAAAACCATAAATATGCATTAAATCGCGATTTCTTTCAATTGTAAAACTATTCATTTAATATAGTTCTCGTTCTCAACTATTCTATTCATTTTATATTTCTCTACTTCTAACCCTCTAATAAGGTAAAAAGAGGCAAAAGGATTAACGTGCAAGCATATAAAACGCATAAAAAGCTCCTTATTTTTTTTTTTTTTTTTTCGTTTGAAATGCGGCATAAAAACATATTATAAATCATTAAACCGGACATGAAAGTAGATATTCTTTAGATTTTACACATATAGTCATTACAATGCACTGCTTACACATATACTTGCATATACATATATGTACTTAACATACTCGTATTTTAAGTATATTTCTAAGGCTGTTAAGGTAAAGGGCTGCTTTTCATCTATACAAAAGATTTTTCTTTATAATTGCATGTTTGACTTGCAACAATATTTCTACATTTCAAAATGATGAAATTAAAAAAAAAAATAGAAAAAGGAAGTTCTTATGGCTGACATTATTTGTTAGTATTTGATTGTAGAAATGTGTACAATAATAATAATAATAATTTTATCCAGGAAATTACAATAATAATTCATTCACTTCCATAAATCTACATAGAAACATAGAGGGATTGCTCTAAGGTAAGTTTGAAATTATTTTTGAATATTTTTGGCCACTATGTATATATAATTGAGGTCATTCCATGGATCTCAAAATTTATTTTGGTATTTTTTTTTTCTGTTAAAAAGAGGTGCAACCTTTTTCAGTGTCAGAGCCACCAGGGAGGCTCACTTTTATGTATATAATTATGTTTAAATACAAATAATATACGAAAACGCTTTTTACTTCTACTTCCAGTTATATGAAGGGCAATATATTGGTTTTTGTGTAGCAAAATAATCAAATTTCGGAAAAATTGGTTATACATACAACAAGGTTTCTATTTTTGGAGTTGCATAATATAGGGGCCCATTAATTTTCATCCTCAATTGACCCTTATAGGACTTCTCATATAAAATATATTATATATATAGTACAGGTAGCTCTCCCACAACACGGTTTCAACCTAACAAGATAAGAAAATTATGGAAATTCTCGTGTAACACGGTATACTATAGCACGGTTCTACTTTAACATGATAAGAAAATTGCGAAAATTCTCGTATAACACGGTTCTACATTTGTCTCATATAACACGAAATTATGTTGGAAACTATCTACCGTGTTATAGAAGGGATAGATTTACTCAGTAATCATTCATTTACATATATTGGGACAACTTGATAGATTCAAATTTTCTTTTAAATGTAAGGAAGAAAATTTTTTTGCGTGGAAAATTTTGTTTGCGGAAATTATTTTAAAAATGGCCATTTAAGATAAATTAGGAATTTAGGAAACCAACAAACGATAATTTTCTCACATCTTTTATGCAAACAAGAATGATTCAGTAAAAACCAGCACAACCACAAAAAGCAACAGGTGGAAATTAGGTATCCCTACTGGCAGCCTTTTTTTTATTTAAGCAAATTTTAAGCAAGGACCTATTGTATTGTAGTGTTGCGAGCGCAAAAGTGCAAATTTTTTTGTTAAACTTTTTTATATGAAAAGTTTAAGATTCATATCGGTTGGTTTATGTGCGCTAATAACGATTTTTCTTTTTTCCCTATTATGAACATGAACATGAAACTATTTATTATTGTTGAAATGATGATATCTCAGGTTAATGACCCGATTAAAAAGATTTAATAAATACGAATGTTCATGTTTTTAATTTTTATTTTGAGTGCGACATTAAAAAAGCAGCTATTACATAATTTATATGGAGAAATGGAGCATTCAAACTGTGACATTTTGCAAAACCCATCAAATGTTAGCCATTTCACCCCTAATAAATCAATCTAATCTAATCTAATCTAGCCATTTCACCAAAATTATTAAATGGTAAATAAATTATTGATATATTGCCAATAATAAAACGGTTTTTAAGTGCAATTTAACCATCCGGTTTCAATTTCATCGGACTTGAACTCCAGTTTTCCGTTTTAAATTTGGTCGATCAAAAATTTTAAATTATGTACTTTAAAAAAAATTAAATTTTCCCAGACAATGCCCTTAAAATGTTTGCAAAAAAATTCCAAGTTTTTTTCCAGGAAAGATCCTCAAAAACAGAAATTATCAAGAATTGCCCCAAATGTGTGTGTTTTTTTTAATTGATTTGTGCTCACCAAGTGCCGTCTCAAATTGTTGATTGACTAAATGAGATTTTAAAAACATATTTTATAGGAACTTACAATACCTGTAGGCCTGTAGCCTGTAGTAGAGCAGCCACCCAAAAAAATAGTGGGGGTTGAAAATTGAATATCAATTTGAACTATTGCAATCTTATGAATCCTGTGATATCGTCGAATCAATTCTATCAAATCTAAGTAGTACATATTCGAATTTTGACGACCAGAAATTTATTTTCGAAAAAATCAAAATTTATTATGGAATTTTGAAAATTAAAAACGAATTTTCTGGCAACCAATTATTTAAAGACACTTTTTGCTATACATTTTTTTTTGGACAAGGCCATGTGCCTAAATACATGTTTAGAATGGTTTATGATTTAGTTTGACAATACGAAAAGGCTGACGAGTTAGCGAAAATAGGAACTAGCCTTCCATTACACTCCCCTGAACCTTTCCTGGGCCTACCGGTTAGAGCTTGCAGACCATTGCAAGAACAAGCCTCCAGGAAGGGGCATCTGGCAAAATGGAGGGCACAATCAGGATGTAGACAAGCTAAAGCACTCATCGAACGGCCGGATCAATCTGCATCGAAATACACACTTTCTCTACCTAGAGCTGAAGTTAAAAAACTAACAGAGTTTCTTACCGGGCACGGCCAGTTCAAAGCTCATCTATGCAGGCTGGGTGTGGTTGTGGACAATAAATTATAGAGGTGGGAACTATAAGTCAATGATATTGCGAGGGGGTAGTGATAAAATAGAATTGTTGTACTAAATTTCAACTTCAAATAATGGCATATTTTGTCAAAAAATATTCTAAATATGTACATCATCAACAATTGCAACCCTTCGTTTCGTACCTAACAGATAATAATAATTTTACAAATACTTTTTCGGTAAATCAATTGACATTAAAAAAAAAAAAAAAAAACCACACACCAAAGCCACACTTGAACTTATGATTTGTTCCTTTCGATACCAATTGAACCCCTTCAAAAGTAATTGTTTATTGTACAATATTCCATCTCTCTATACCTATACCTATGAATAACCTATAAGTATAACAGGACAAAAAAGGGGTGCCTGCCATTACATATAGATTTTCATCAATAAAAGCACATTTTTCAGCGAATATATTAAAAAATTTTTGGTTCAAATTAAAATTTGGCACGCAGAGAGAGAGCACAGCAAAAATGAAATAAAGAAAAGATTCCTCCGATTTGTTTGTTACGTATGGCACAGATTATTTGCAGAAAAAAAATATATATAAAAAAAAAAAAAACAGTGAACCCTTTGTATTGTGTGTATGTGCACATATTGAATATTAAATAATTCATACGAATTTGCATATTTTGATGTCAAACTGAGGGGATGGGGGTTAAATATAATATCCTAGCACAAGCTGCTGGAACGGATATGAAATATTAATTTATTTACATGAAATATTTAAGAAACAAATTTGTGGCTGATTGATTTTTTTGTTGTGTTGCCAAAGTTTGGCTTTGTGTATACCATATATATATGTATATACATAATATAATATATAAGTACATATAATACGGGTACGGTTCTCGGTGGGGGATGGAAATTACGTTTTGTATATGCAATAAAACTTCATTTAAAATTTTCAGTCGATTAAGCACAATTTCTTATAAAAACTTGAACATAAATAATTTTCGGAATAATTTTTCTCTAGTTCCCATGTATTACATATGTGCATTAGGCTGGATCGATATTGTTCTTTGGACTATTTTAAGACATTGATTCAGAATACCACGTTCTAGTCTCCAACTCGTTAATAAAAATTAATTAATTAAAAAAAAAACAGTAAATTAATCTTCTATCTCAAACACCATGTAGAATCGTTCCCAATCTTCAAAAATTAAATTATACCACAGGAATGTATTTTATAATTTTAAATGTGCCTCAAGGCCTTTAAACTGTGTCAAATTTTGTCCAAAATTTTTCAATTAAAATTATAAATTTTGGATCAAAATGTCTATAAAAGTAGGTTGATCACACATTTTTCGGGCAATGTGTTCTAATAAGAACTCAAAATAATTTTTAGCTCAAAAATCGTTTTTTATTTCTTCTTTATGTAACATAAAGGGCAGTTTTGATTTTATATTTTCTTTAAAATATTATTTTTTTTCGAGGTATCACACCCATTTTGTGTTTCCTCTACGTTTCATTAAGGATCGCTCGATCGTTTGGAAACACTGTAAAACCAAAAACGCTCTGAGAGAATTTAATGAAATTTTGGATTTAAGGTTTTGGAAGTCGTCAGAACTGTGATATTGAAAATGAGCAAATTCGACCTCCCCTCCCTTCCATACAAATATTTTGTGAAAAACGTGTTTTTTCGGGTTTTCTCCCACTAAATCACAAAATTTTCAAAAAACGATAAATGCAGAGTAACTTTTGTGTTACATAATTATGGTTTCCAAAAAAAAAACCAAAAGCGGTAAAAAGTTTCGTTTGAGATTCTTAAAAGCACTTTAAATACATTCAAAATTACATTATCGTCACAGTATTTTGCATAAAAGAACTTAAAAATCGAATAATTAGTATCGATAATAACTGTAGGGTTGTTTAAGAAATGCCCCGCAATAATTTTAGAAAACAAAATTCCAAATCGGGTTGGTGCATAATTAAGACGATTAAAAAAAATCAAAGGACAAATCAAAATGCTATTACAACAATCCTTTCTCACTTATTTCATATACCATAGATCCACCCTAATGTGCCTATTATACATATTCTATTGTACACCAATCATTATTCAAATAGTGCGCGGAATAAAGTTTGAATAACCATCAATTAGATCCATTTGAACTGTTTTAAATGCACACCATATAAAACTGTTTTTTTTCTTCTCTCTGTTGAACAACTCTCTTGGCTGACAATAGTTTACCTGTTGCCGGCGCATAGTTATATTCAATTCAATCCTTTTTCACTCATTCATTTGGTCGTTTTTCATTTCCTTTCCATTCATTCATTCAGGTTTACATAGAAAATGAAAAAAATCTTGTATATGTTCTACTTACTGGGCTCTACTAGTTCCTTTGTATACATACAGATAATAATATAGTCATAAAAAAAACAAAAGCTTTTAAGTACCAGCTCCAAAGAAAGAAAGCAAAAAAAAAAACAAAAAAAAAAACCTAAAGGTTTTTCTTACTTCATTTGTCAGTATAATTGATGATCGAAAGGACTGTGTGACAACGTTTTTATAACCCAATAAAAGAAGGTATATGTGTTTTGTAGTACTTAAAGCCTTTTATCTTTTATCAATTGATAAATGGTTATACATAATGGACATTGATATTGAGCTTGTTGAAGGTTTTCGTGCTTCGATTTAATATGGGAATGGGGTTCACAAGGGCTCGCATATATATTTTCGTATTTAAAGAGATGCCTATTTAGAATTTATTCAACTTTAAAAATCGGACCATCCAAATTGGGGTCTCATCAAAAGGCGATATACCAGCCTTCTAAAAATAAAAAAAAAAAAATCACAATTACACTTTTTTTTTTAATTTGTGTGTGTACAGAGCTAAATACAACAAAAATAATTAAATTGAGGATGTATTGTTTTACATTTTGCTTTTATTAATTTTATTTCAAATTGTCAGAAACAAAGGGGGGCAGGGCAGTGGAGATCATTGTACCCCTTGACCAAATCCAATCCACTTAGACTTCTATGATTCTAGATCTCTAGATGAAAGCTTAGTAGTTCGTTTCAGTCTCTGCAGGAATAGTGTTGGCTTGTGTTAGTTCTAAATTTCACTCCTTATTGTTAAAAAGTAAAAGTATTGGACGGAAGTTCACACACACTCATGAACTTCCGTCCAATACTTTTATTCGGATCTATGTATAATACGTGTATTGGACACACACTCAGAAGACCCGACAGTGCCAGTTAAAAAACAGGCATTGGACTGGAACCTCTAAGGAAAAAGAAAGACGGGACGTCCAAAAACAACATGGAGAAAGACAGTAGCAGCAGAAGCAAATCTGATGCAACAGAGCTGGGCAGCGTTTCAGCAGATATGTGGAGGCCCTATGTTCCCTTGCGGAATGAACCAGGTCCTTTCTTTTAAATATTATACTTACCAAGGACTATGAGTAGTTAATTTGATGACAAAAAAGGGCTAGAAAAATGCTGATGATACAATATGTAATTGGTTAGAAGGAAATCGTAATTTTTTTGGAGGATTGCTTATTGAACACGTAGATTTTTTGACTTTGGTGACTCATTATTGTCAAACTGCTAATCGGATGGAGCAATAAATTTGTGCTCAATTGAAAAAATTTTTTTTTAGCATTAAAATGAGTCTAATTACAAAAATATAGAGTGGTTAAAAAGTTATGAGCATTTTTTTTGAGAGTCTTGTAAAAAAAATTCAAATCTTCTACACATCCCTATCCACCATTTTACTAAAGACCTCTGTATATACACCCTGTATACACCCTGTATGTAAATTGAATAAATTTCGCTTAATTATCACTTCAAAAAAAAAGAAGAAAATCTTTAGAATATTACAACATTTTGTAACCTCCGGAATTCCAATAGTAGTTCCGGCGAAACTCCCACATACTCTTACATACATAATTAAGTAGACAGATATGGTGCCATTTTACATTCCTCAGTCAAAGCTGAATACGTCATTGAATTTGATAGAGCACACAGTCTTGATGGGATTTCTCGTTTTGCTAATACGCTTCTAGCGAGCTATACTTGTCAAAAATTTGAGAAATCAAAGGATCTCAAAGGAACTTACATTTTTAAACATAACTTAAATTTTTAAACTTATCTAAGAAAGAAAATTTTTAATTTATTCCATCGAATAGAAGGAAGGGTTGCACATCAGTAACTTATTTAAAATACTTAGAATAAATTTATATGCAATATGCAAATTTAAAATGAGACCCGTAATTGAGCTACTATTTTAATAGTCCTGAGACATTTAACGATACAAAAAAAAAAAAAAATTCCTGAGCTCTCTAGTGTTTACATACAAATATATACGTACAACAATAGCCAAAATACCGTCAATGTTATATATATATCGTTTAAATTACCATAATTTCATAAATTTACGTGCAAAGTATGTAAATATTTGCCTAAATGCACTTCATAAAATAACAATATAAAACTCGCTCAATATACTTAACCCTATAATTTGGTATGCGTTCCGCTATGCACTCACATTCAAAAATTCAGATTAAAATAAAAGCACTTCAAATGTCAATACAATTTTCGAAACCATAAATTCCCTGTGAACCTTACTTATATTATATTTCATGATGTTGCACAGCGATTTTCTAATCCTTATCTACATATCAAAAGGAATTGCTTCCAATCGTACATATATAATTTTCACATTTTTATTTCGTCCTTTTGTATCAGCAAATATATAAATATATATATGTATATAGTATAGTTTGCCTCTCTCTGCTGTGTAGTAACTTTTTTTATAAATTTATATCCTTTTATGTAAATCCTAGTTGTATCGAACATATTTCATTTTAATAAACGATTTTGATGGCACAGTATGTGAATTTTGATTATGCCAAAATGCAATCGGCATTATTCACCCCACTCGTTGACTTCTTTCTTTTCTTTTCTATACCATACTCGTACCATACTATATGGGGTTTAATATCGTTACAGTATTGTATAGTATAGTTGGTGAAACTAAATTTACTAGTATTTTCTTTTGTGGATGCTGCTGCCATCATCTTCTTTCATATTTTTCTTCTTTTGGTTATACGCGAGGATGATAAATTGGGCTACGAACAGAAAAAAAAAAAAAATTAAATAACAAATTTGTAGGGAAGGATATTATTTGCGTATACACATCATGTGGAAAAACTATTCGAATTTTTGTTTGTTTTTTTTTTTTTTTTGTTTTTGTCAAGGGGGCTTACCGTTTTTATACTTTATATATATATATATATATATGACAACTTACGACTTCGGCGACATGTCAACAGAATAAATGATCTGAATGGTATCAAATTCATATTTTGATTGATTTATTAAATTGACTTCTGACAATGAATATAAATCTTCATTTTGGTGGCAGTTGAAAATAATGTGATGATTAAATTGTGTATTAAATTGACATTTAATTCGTCTTAATGTATTATGCATACATACTATATATATAAAGACAGTATTTATGGTGTACGAGATGGTAGAATAAAGAAAAGATGTTTAAGAATTTTTCTGACGGCGAAATAAAAATGTTTGTTTATTGATTTGGTTGTGTCGTACGTGAGACGAGTGTTGAATTTTTCGATTTTATTTTATTTATTGGGAACCTACAGGTTGTACATATTTTTTTTTTTTGTCTTTGTACATATATTTGAATAGAAAATTGTGAATTTGAGAACCAGAGATTAAGTTCGTGTGATTGCTAGTAAATTATGATTATCTATCTGGACGATTTTACTTCTCGTTGATTTAGACGTATTGTTAACGATGACTGACTTCCAATTATTAAAAAAACCCTCAAAGACGAAAAGAATTGGCAGTTAGCTTTATTAAAACAAGTATGAAATTAATGAGTAGGTACTTATTTATTACTCCTATATATTAGCAGCGGCATACCGATAGGACGTGGAAGTTTTTGGTCTTTTAATTAAATCTTCGATTTTTTTTAAAAAAAAATTAAAATATTTTCTGATAGATATTCGACCTAGCTAATTGGAATAGAAAAGTTCTCCAAACAATGGTTTCGTAGTTTAAAAGATACGAATTTTTTGAGGTATTTTTAATGAAAATTTAATTTGAGGAAAAATTCGAGAAAATCTAAACAAAAAATGTTTTTTTCTCGAATTCTATAAATTTGATCTCAATATTAATAATCTTAACGTTTTTAATTAATTTGTGAAGATCTCAACTCTCAAGTGATTTATGTACATATATAGAATTTTACATATTTACTACGGAACGCCTAACAACGACTTAAATTCCAAAAAATTATTAAATTTCATTTTGAAAAATTTAAAATAAATACTAAATGAAGTAATAAACCGTGACATCTACGTATCGTTGAATTCATACAGGCCTCAGCTATAATTTGCCCAATTTTTTAAAAAATCTTTTACTGACATGATGTTTTTGAATCTGTTTTCTATAAAAATGTTTTATTAAATATTTTTTTGGCATAGATTTTTGAAGTATTTAGCAAGGAGAAAAATGTTCCCCGCACAATGGTTTAGAAGATACGAATTTTTTAACAATTTCGTATTGAAAATTGTAAGGGAAAAATAAAAAAAAATCATTTAAAATTTCTTTGTGGTAAATTTGGAATAATTTTCGGTGATTAAAATATACCTAAAAATTGTAGCCCTATATTACGTAACACAAAAAACTTAATCTTGTATTTAGAATTTGTCCAAAATTTTCTTATATATTAAAAAAAAAATTCGAGTGGGTTGAAGGGGGAGGGGGGGGTGGTTAATTTTTTCTATTTACAATATCAAGATCCTTGTCCACATAAAAAATCTTTTGCGAAAAATACAAGTCTCAATGCGTTTTTGAGTAATCGCGTACACAAGTAATTGAGCGAAACTTTCTATCAAAATATTTCAATGAGAAATCTCAAAAACGTGAAATATTTCAAAAAATTCGTATAAATACTTCAAATTTTTAAAATTTTTCCTCAAAAACAAAGTTTTCACTTTAATGCGTCGAAGTTAATGTTGGTCGGCGGAAGAATATTTGTCTGCATTGTGAAATTTGCTTAACAGCAACAACCGAACCAGGTAAAATGTGACATAAATGTGGTTAATATACCTCAATGGTATTCCGGCACAAAATTCTTATTATATATTTTAACCAGCAACCAAAAGAACATCACATAAAAGTCAAGTAACTCCTGACTTTCAACCACATAATTTGAGCTTCCCATAAAAAAAACTCAACCCCAAATTTCAATAAAACTTTGTCAACTATTAAACGTAAACTCAGTCGAAAAGAATGACAAAAAAAAAAAACTTGTTTTCCTACATATCTTCTATGTGCCCAACTTCCAACATAACTATTACATAAATTTCTATTCTCCCGTATGCTAATCTGCCAAAAAGGACCTATAATTTTCTCTTCAATATGGGGTGTTCCAATCAATTTCACCTTTGAACCATTTCATTAAAATTTCTCTATCTAATTCTCTCTTCCTTTATATTATATAGGACTATAATACATAGTACATAGAAAATCACCCTTTCCCTTTAAATTTTGATGACCATGTCTGGTTGCCATGGTCGGTATTCACTTCCAAGAATAGAATATATACAATAGAAGGTTTCATTGTGAAATATGATAATTATTATTCTAATTATTTCGGATATTAGTAATTCAATACGTGGTGGTTAGGTTCTTTATGAATATCCCAATTACCTTAAATTATATTCATATCGCTGTACCTACCCAGCTACAAAATCTCTTAGTGAGAAGAAATTCGAATGGAATCTTTAGCTATAGATAAAAGAGTAATACAACGGATGGAAATATGTAATCAAATAGGTATCATATTACAATACAATTATTAGGTCATCCTCTATAAATTAACTAACTTTCTGATGATATTTCACTCTTCATTATATGATGGTTGGTATATTCTCACGACGAAAAAAAAAACCAAAAAAAAAAAATCAAATCAAGAAAAAGAATTTATATCATTCCCCGCATATTAAACGTTCATATCGGTCGACGTATCAAATACCCTCAGAAATTATGAGAGAAATATCACAAATCGCAAATATTTTGTAGTAATGCTCGACCAACCCCTCCATATTATAGGGATAATTCTATTATATGAACGCATTTAATCAGATGAAAGGCAAACCGAATTCTTGGTCAAGTTGAATGAAAAAAATATCATTTATCTAATAATGGAGATATTAATCTCACAAAAACCTGTTCCATATATAAAAAAAGGATAACAAAAAAAAAATGCTTTCAACAATTTTTTTTCTTTTTTTTTTTATCCGAACAGGAAAAAAAACAACAAATTGATCATAGATTTTCTATGGATGACAACCGCCCGAAACGGGGATACACTGCTGCACATGACATTGCTGGGGATGATTATGGTCGCTTTTGATATTAATATATTTGGAAGGTAAGTAAATTCTATTCAATACAATCCTATGGAAAATCTCGGAAAAATGTCATTTTTGCTAGAAAAATTTTGACCTATACGCAAAATGGCAAAATCCCCTTCCCATCAATAATTTTTTTTAAAGCGGACAAAATCCCTTCTGATCATTTTCTTTAAAGCAGACAAAATTTCCCCTAATAATTTTCTTTAAAGTGGATAAAATTTCCCTCTGGACAAAATCCTTTCTGAATAAGGAATTCTGTCATAGGAGATTTTGGCCGGGGGGGGGGATTCATTCGGGAGGGATTTGTCTCAGGGGGACTTTCATCGTCTTATAAAAAATTGTCAGGTGGTGATTTTGTCAGGCGTGATTTTGTCCGGAGTGATTTTGTCCGAATGAATTTGGTCCCGGGGGATTTGGTTCGTTTACCGCCCAAAACGACGATGTAATGCTAAAATTTGGCCAGGACATCTTAAATAGTGATCATACACCGATTCCCCTATCGTTTATTTTCCAAATTTTGAGGTTTGAAATTTCTCCATACAACCGTACTCCACCCTAATGTACATATTTATTTGTTACGGAATGTCAATGGCATAACCGAGGCGATAATCATTATAATTGACATTATTCAAATCATTTCAGTGGTATTTTTCTGTCATTCCGTCGAGATCGTCTAACCGGCCAAGTCATAAAACGAGGATCACGGTTTACCTATTTATTTTCGTGGCGTAATTTTTTTTAGTACATAATTAGTATTTTTAGCAATTTTTTTTTCCTTAATTTTTGGTAAAATTTCAAGTTAATAAATGTGGTTTTTTCTTGGCTTAATTTTCTCAACCGATTTGGTAAGAAAAGGCCGGAAAAAATACCACAATTCATGGTAATGTCGAGTCACTTTTTGGGACAATGTTTATATATAAGAGATTACCCCCCCTCGGGTATTAGACCATAAATAAATTTGTAATTCGATTATTCGAAATTTCTCCATCGGCAACAGGGAACAGATGATCATTTGTCAACATTTTATTATAATTAGGTATGAAATCAATGAAAGAGCTAAAGCTGTCACACCATCACCATACGTCACAATGTTATACATACATTCAACAATTTTATTTATTTATTACATTATAGCTTAGTAACCCATTTATTATTCGGATATATAAAGAACTTTTTCGAACTAATCATTATTATCCGTACTATAATTCCAATCATATTTATTTGCTATATAAAAAAATAAATTAAACTAAATTATGTCCAAGGAGTTTTCTCATAAATATCAACAACGAAGGCTGGAGAGGAGAGAACGAAAAAAAGAAAAAAAAAAAAACATATTTTTTGCGACAAATTTGTTATTCGAAATCACGTCATGCATGGACGCTATATATTCGCTATAGATGCGATATCATTTTTATTGATTGCCATAAGTTATTGAAGCTTAAAAAAAAAATGCCAAAACACTTTATATACGGTAATAACAGCTTCAATATATTATTTTAACGAGCCTGATTTGCCTGTAAATTATCCATAAGGAGTATTAAAAGAGATAAATTGGCAGCAAGGAAGTAATCTAATCGTTCGGTGCTATGTTTATGTTGTATTTTGCTAAATTTTAACTACATAGATATGGTGTGAGATTTTCTCTTCTTCTTCCTTTTATAAGAAAAGCTTAATAAAGCTTTTGAATAATAATAATATTTTTTTTATTTTTTATTATCAATCATCATATTATTATAATTTATCAGGATAAATTCATGAGTCCTTAATATCACACATACATACATATATACATTTATAGACTTTGCATCCCTTTTCCAGATCTATATATTGATATATTAAAATTGCAGGGATTTCAATTTTCAGAGTGAGTTATTGAATAATTTTTTTTTTTTTTATATACATATATATTTTTCTATGTGTGTCCTTTTATCCTGATAAATTGCTATGTGCAGAATTTAAAATCTAGCTTTGCGCTTACACATTGTTCCTGCCAAAAATTCTGCCCTTTCATATTATATAACACAAAAACGAAGAGATTTTTATCACATCACGTTTCAAATAGAAAATCTATGGTTCAGTAATTTTCCAAAAAAAAAAAAAACAAAAAAATTGAATTATTGTATTTATGGATTGTTGTATGTATATATGGTGTAGGTACCTACTCTGTACTGAGTGCTAAATAATTATTTTCGATTAACACTGGTTGCGGATTTTCATTTTGTAAAATAAATTACTGCACAACACCTGGGATTTATGTTTATGGTAAAGAGAGAAAGAGAGATAGAAAGAAAATGTTTTCGGTTGTTTTGTGCATTACAAAAATATTTTTTTTGTCTAGGAGTGTGTGCTTCAGTTTAATTTTTGAATATAATTTAATAATGCCACATATATAGATGGTAAAGATATGTCCATTTGTTTCACATTGGCGTAGAAATTAATTTAAAAAAAAAAATTGTTTTTGTATTCCTTAAATTTTATTTTTCCTTTTTTCCTTTACTACCTTTTCTATCTACCTCAACCCTTCTCACCGTGCATTTCAATATAAATTTCCTTTCAATGTTATGTCAGAATGTCGAAAAGAACGTTTCGGGCAACTTTCCTTTTTTTTTTGGACTTTGTCCTAATTTCTATAATGTAGGAAAGCCATTTTCACTGAATATAAAAAGAAAATTGTTTACTAGAAATATATTCGGAGTAGAGAAAAATTTTATATGACAAAAGTTGTAGAGATACAAAAAAAAAGTTTTCTTTAATAGACCAAAAAATTCTACGTCCTACCGTTAAGGCGCTACAATCAATTTTATATAATTTTAGGGGTTTTTACATCATTTACTCGAATTCTGTTCAGAGCAGAGAAAAAAATTTGTAGACAAAAATGATAGAAAATACAAAAATAAAGATTTCATTAATGGGCCAAAAAATTCCACGCTCTACCGTTATGGCGCCTACAATCAATTTAATTTAATTTTTAATGTTTTTAATCATTTACTCGAAATATATTTGGAACAGAAAAAAAAACTAGTAGACAAAAAGGATAGAAAATACAAAAATGAAGATTTCATTAATAGGCCAAAAAATTCCACTCTGTACCGTTATGGCGTTGCAAATTGCAATCTATTTTATATCATTTTTAGAGTTAATTATTTATATTAAATTTACTCAATATTTATTGGATCTACAGAAAAAATGGATAAGGAAAAAATTGCTGCAGATATTAAATATTGTCCGATTTTTCGAACAAACTAAATTGTAGTACGCAACTTTTTAATATTGTGGTCAAAATATTTTCGATTATTGGTTTCTTGTTTCACTTTAAATTTAAACAAAGTGTCACAACGAAACCATCCCTTCGGTTAGGTGTCTTTGAATTTTTTTTAGGGGAAAAAAATCAAAACCATATTATGATGTTAAATTGAAGGTACGCTTTTCTCAAAAAAAAAAAAAAAAATCCAACAACGGCGATAAACAAAATATCCTTTCGTCCTTTTATATGTACATAATATAAAAATTACAAATCGTAAACTATCTTTTAATGTGTTTATATACTATCTTCACAAACATTTGTATCTTTTCTATTGTGATTTTATACATAATACGAATTTGTTGAAAAAAAAAATTATTATAAACGGAAACACCCCGGCCACGTGTCTATTTTCGCCGCAGGGAATGTTTGTGGCGCCGCATACATCTTAGTTAGTTTCGGTTTTACCAGATAGAACAGAGTAAACACACCCTTGCCTTTTTGTATACTGAATAAATAAATTATTTTCAAGTTAGCTTCCTTGTATGGAAAATAGAAAATTTGGAATTTTTTTTTTTTTTAATTTAACTAAAACGATTTTCGTAAAAATTTATTTTAGAAATATTTCAACATAGAAAATTAGTGATCATAGAGGAAAGGGACACAAAATATCCCAAGTAGCAATTTAACACCGAAGTTTAAAAGAAAACTGAAATTAGTCTCGCGTTAGATGGAACACGTTTTAAAAACGTCATAATAACAGCACAATTTCAATCAGAATTTAATTGAATTTCTATGAATTGATTTTTTAAGGGTTGTTATCTTAACGTTAAATAGCCGTTGTATTAACGTTGACATTTAATCCAATAAAACTTTGAGTTAATTTTAAGTTTAAATAGAGTTTTTACATAAAAACTATTTTTAAACCATAAATACACTTCTTTGCAAAGAAACGTTGTAAAAACGATAGCATGACGTTAAATAACCTCTTTGAAACTCTTTAAATTGTAAAATTAGTTTTTATAAAGCAACAAGAACAACAACACAGTTGGTAGAAAGTACCTATTATTAACGTTATTAGAACTCTTTTTGCTTTTTGCCATTTTTAACTAAAGTTGTGTATACAACCGTTGCATTACCGGTTTTGAACAGTAAATTGCTACTTGGATTGTTACAGAATATTTTTATTTTATTTGTTATTATGATTGCACATATTAAACGAATTCACTCTACCCTACTACTTACTGTACATAACTATTAGTACAAAGCTCTTCATTTCAAATCCGTCCATAGTAGAGTAGCTATGGGGGTGCTGGCTCAATTTTGTCGAAAGTCTTTTTTATAGAGTATAGTGAAAATTGCTTAAGACGGAACCGCAAGGGACCGGACATATTTCCGTCTTAAACAGGTTTCCGTTTTTTACAGTTTCCGTCTTTGGCATTAAGTTTTTTGATTGCAAATTTGGTTAATAAACGGTAATCGCATTTTCCTGTTAGGAAACTGTTCATAAACCACTAGAATGCTGTTAAAAATTGGTTTATGTATGTAGGTACTAATGATTAGCTGTAGAGAAGTAGTGTAATTCCAGTTCTAGCTTATCTCTTAGAAGCTATTTAAAAGCAGTTAAAAAAAACTCCCAGCATCCAATCACCAATAAAACGCTAACAGCCACTCTATAATTAGGACTTGGAAAATTTTCAACCAAAAAACTTGGTTACCACACAAAATTGAGCCAGCACCCCATAGCTACTCTACTATCCATCATTGATTACTATTGAAAATATTTCGAAATCATAATATTGCTATTTAAGACGATGTGCTTCAGACTTCTGAAGTATGAAATTATTATTTTTATTACAGCTTAATAGATTTAAAAAATAATTATCCATTTTTGTTATTAATACGTTGCATTACCACGACCCAATAGACGAAAAAAAAAAACCTTTACAATTTGTTTTATTGGAATTTCCAAACAAATATTTACTGTTATCAATAAGAAAGTTTTTTTTTTTTTTTTTCATTTTTTCTCTCAATCCCCAATTTTATTTTCAATCGAGACAGTGTTACTTGTATAGCATAAAAAGTAGTATTTTTATTTACATGTGGATTTGTGCGGACATTGATTTATAAAGGACTTAAGTTTCAATAAATTCTGCTATAAACTGTCGGGATCGTGCTTATACTGAAATATTGTTGGAGTTGTTATTATTTTATTTTTTTTTTCGTCTCTCCATCTTATTTTAATAATCGATACATTCTAAACAATAGATTCAGAACAAACAAACAAAATAATAATGAATTGTAGAAAATTATTATACAATATTGAATTGATACTGCACTTAACCCCTTCAACATTGATTACCCCAACATAAAAATCTTATTTTCTACTTTTCTACCTTAATTGTCGTAAGACATAACTACTTTTTCTTTGATTTCTGTAACCCTTAATCAAAGGGGAGGCATTGGGCTGCCATGAAGGCACCGATTTCATTTCAAGATTTACCGCCCTTTCTATAGCTTTCTGATAGGATAGCGGTCCTTTTCCACGTGTTTCTCGGTCTCCCGGGTCTACGGTAACCCTACGGGTCTCAAAATAGTGCTTTGAGGGTAGTAGTTTCATGGCGTCGAATTCAGCTCCAGATCAAGATTCCTGCCGAATGGTTAAATCGACAATTTATTAAATACTCCCAGAGTTAGATCTCTTTTGTTTTGAACAAGATAGGTATAGGGGAGATGGGGGTATGGTCTGTCCCTAATTTTGATATAAATTTACTCGAAATTAATTCGGAATAGAGAAAAAAAATGACAATGATAGAGAATAAAAAAAATGAAGTTTTCATTTATACACCAAAAAATTTCACACCATACCGTTATGGCGCTGCAATCAATTTTATATCATTTCTAAGGTTTTTAATGATGTACTCAAAATATTGTCAGAATACGGAAAAAATGAAAATTACAAAAAATAAAGAGAATAAAAAAAAGATACCATAGATCAAAATGTTCCACGGCCAACCGTTATGGTATTTATTTAGCATTGAATCCACCATTCATTCAACTTGTTGTTCCTTGATGGAACATTGGGATTAAATCATTGCACTACCATAGTTCATTGATTTATTGGTTGTTGAATTTTGTATTCTGAATTGTGGGTAAGATGTTAGACTATAGTTATTGTATATATCTCATGGGTGGTGGTAAATAGGGGGGCGATGGATTGTTTTTAAGGTAAAATCCGACTAGCCAGGAACTTCATGTTATTTTTGCTTGGTTTTCAAAAGCGATTCGTATTATTATTTATTTATTTTAAATTTTTATAGAGGTCAGATTCCTGTTGTTCTCCTTGTATTATTTTTTTAGTCACATTTTTGTAGTGACCTTTTCGTTATAAAATAAATAGTCTAAGAATAGACCCATTTAGCTAGAGAACAACATGTAAAACACATTACCTATTATGCACATCCGTAAAACATTAAGGCAGAAACAAAAATAGAATAAATATTAATGAAAAACTAATAGAAAATAGGTTTCTCAACACATATGTACATATGTAGACATAAAGATATATCAACCCTTTTGACATTTTCATTTTCTTTTCAATAAACGCCCCCAAAAAGGATATCCCGCTAAACAAAAGTCAGTTATCTATTGTTAAATAAGTTTCCTTAAGGCTCTCATTCAAAAGGGATGTGGTAGTGGCAGCATTATACAATCATGTTCGTACATCCAGCACATATATTACACACATTTTATCATTAGGTTCTTCTTCCAAAAGTCTTTCGAGAGTATAAGAAGGAAGGAAGGTTTGTGGATACAAAAACGTACATCTAAGTATCTACATATAGATATATACATAGATACATAGATATAGTGTATATGGAAGACATTTTATTGGGATATGGTGTGGGTGGGGTTATTTTTGGTATAGATATAGAAGAGAGTTGCTTATTTGTTATTTGCCGAAATTTATGTGACGCGATACTTTTCCATTCTCTATTGTAGTCAAATAATTTATTTATATTGTTCATAAGTGTATAGAGATTTGAAATATTTAATATATTACCAGTGGTATAGTGAACGTTTCTATTGTTGTTAGGCATTCAACCTTCGTCCGCCCCCCTTTCTCCGGTTTAAATCTATCTATCTCTATTTGTACCTGCATGATTAAATTTGTACAATATTGGAGGACTTAACATTTAATATTTATTGTTTGTGATTGCAAAATGAACAATCACAATAGTAATTCAATGGTAATACGTTTTTATGGTAAATTAAAATTTGCGCATGTAAGAAACAAATACGTAGGTACATAAATCGTAAAGTGAGCAAGATGAAATTTATATTTATTAGAACATTTGGCTAGATATTAGAAAATTTAATTCCAGTACAACATTTTTATATAAAAGTTATTATAACGTTGGTAAGGAGTGTATAATGTCCGGTCTTGGCCCATTAGAGCTTTCGCCACCTAGAAAGCTACATTTGACTACAAACGACATCCGACAGAATAAACCCTCGCGGGTGCTAAAATTCATTAGTAACACCTCGCTAAACAAAAATTCCGTCTCGTCCCCTCCGTCTTTGGTCAAGATTCCGGCTAAAATGCTAAAGCTAGAAAGCTAAAATTTTGACAGTTTAGTCCAGGCCTGCCCAAACCTTACTCAAACGAGTAAAATTTACTCGCTGACGTCACACGTTGTCTATACATTCAAATTAAA